>JAJIBD010003766.1:0-72215 GCA_021461705.1 Cryptotis parvus | reverse complement strand
CTGGTTTTTATTTTAAAACCCACATGAAAATAACAGAAATATTGGTAGTACCCCCATATTTAAATTAAAAAGGTTAAAATACATTCATTGCAATGCTAACAATGGTTCGTTAAATTAAAAATGAGGATTAACATACATTCAAATGCAATGCTAACAAGCTTACCTAAAAATAGGCATGGGATTCAAAGATAAGGCAGTGGTTTAGGGTTGCTTGCTTTGCATGAGGCCAACCTGGGTCCAACATGCATTGTCCTTAATCCAATCAGGAGTAATCTCTGAGTTTACAGCCAGGGAGGAATCCACAAGAGCATTTGCCGGTTGTGTGGCTAAAACTTGTCCGCTGTCACTTGTCTTCTCATTTGTTCATCAATTTTGCTCAAATGTGCTTGGGCACCATGGAAGGTCTCCATTCAGTGGGAATGAGGTCCATTACTGTTACTGTTTTTGGCATATCAAATACCATGGTGGGCTTGCCCGGGTTGCTGTGGCTCTGGGTTCATCCCAGTGAGGCGGAGTCTTTTTCTATGATGGATCATTAACCACCCAGGGTGACAACTTGGGGCGGGGTGTAGACAAGCCTCTCTCCCTACTCTACCTGCTGGCATCAATCGTTCAATCATATGTTTATTCGGCCCGAAAGTCACAAGATTGTACCCACTTTCTTGTTTTAGATTTCGCGGGCCGGAGCGATAGCCCAGTGGGTAAGGCATTTTGCCTTACCGTGACCGCCGCTACTGCCGCCCGAGTTCGATCCTGGCATCTCATATGTTCCCAACCGCCAGGAGTAATTCCTGAGTGCAGAGCCAGGAGTAACCCCTGAGCGTCGCCAGGTGTGTGACCCAAAAAGCAAAAAAAAATAGATCTGCCTGGGAATAATGAGAAGTCAACGATAATATATACATATATATGTATATATATAACATATATATGTATATTTAGCACTTTTTTTGCGAATATTCTTGTAAATGATACATAGTCCTCCTACAGAATGTCTAAGAATGGGAAATTTCCATTAGCAATCAGGAAATCTAAGATCACGAGATTTCTTACTTGCCAGTCATGCAACGACAGTGACAGAACCATGTTTCCTGACTAACTCTTTTATACATCTGGCTGCAACAACAAAGCAGTATTTCCTTTATTTCAGTATTTTCTCTGTAAGAATATGAACTGTGTCAGGAGAACCTGAATGCCATAGACACTAACTGTCCCTGAACAGGGACAGCAATTATGATTCCCACTTTGCAACTTCCACAAGAGAGAACAAACCAGTGCCTGTTTATAACGTTCTTGACTTGTGAACCCAGAGGTGACTTCAGAGGAACCTCCTAACACAAAATCCAGTCACAATTGATATATTCACTATTGGTAATTGAACCCCTCCTGAAAAGAACAAGCTCAATGAAATGGAATAGAGACTTTGACAACCTGACACTCCAAAATGGTCAAATTTGTTTTACTAAATTTGTTTAGTCAAATTTGTTTGACTAAAATCAAATGACTTGAGTAATCAAATATTATAAAATAGATTAGGACTCTACATAGATAATGAGAATGTCTAAATACTGAAATGCAATGGCTTAAAATTGGTCATAAGTGCATGAGAGAGGCCAGAGAAATATAGAAATGAGTAAGGTGCTTGTATTGGAATGATACCGGCATGGATAAAGCTGTTGACCTAGGTTTGATGACTGACAGCCTATGTGGACCTCGAAACTCACCAGGAGTGATTCCTGAGTGCAGACCCAGGAGAAGTCCAGAGCACTGCTGAATATGATCTAAAACAAGACAAGTGGATGAAATATTGACAAACTACCAGTTGTATACAGTTGAAATATTAAAAACTATGTGTTCAAGGGCTGAGACAAATCAACTAGCTGGAGCTCACACCTTGCATGCCCAGGTTTTATCTCCAGTAATACATGATCTCCCAAATACTGTTAGGAGCAATCCTCATGCACCAAGCCGGGAATAGACCCCTGAACATTGACCAAACAGAAAATATGAGACATGAAATAGCACTGTGAACAAACTGAAAATTACAGCAAAAATGCTAAACACTGGTGGGGTTCAGCAAGCAGAATATTTATTGTGATGATCTGGAATGCTTTATAAAAGTAAACTGAACTTTTGTTTGTTTTGTTTGTTTGAAGCCCACACCTGGCAGTCTTCAGAGCTTACTGCTGAGCTCAGGGATCACTCCTAGAGTGCTCAGGAGACATATGGAGCCAAACTGGGTCAGCTGCATGCAAGGCAAGCACTGTACCTGTACTATTGGTCCGTCTCGAAAGTAAACTGGATTTAAGACTGATCCTAAAAGAGGAAGTCTTGAAACAGTAAGATAAAGACATTGCATTTAAGTAAAGAAAGTGGTATATGTTATGTATAGAAAGCAACTGCAATACTATAATAGTAGAATAGATAAAATATTCTAGAATAATGAGGCATAACTCTACATTTTACAGTCATAAAATTTATGACAGAACAGTAGTTTCAAGTACTATATTATTATTGTTTCTAAAACACCAGATTAGTGGCGAGTCTAAGAATTAGAGAGGTTACTTTATTTGACATTGATTATCTACCAGTTAGAAACTGAATAAGCAATATAATCCTCATTCTCAATGATTACTCTAATGTGTCTATTATTTTCTTTTTATGACCTTCAGTTCCATTGAACATGAAGAATACAGAAAGATGTGGCATAAGCTTAATAAGATAAAGTTTTTTTAAATTTTTTTATCAGTAATGTGGAATCACTGAATATTTTTGAAGCACTATTGTGACATGATGAAAATTTTATGTTAGAAAGGTTTATCTGAAAGTAGTATGCTGGGAACTTGAGAATAAAGGAAATTACTTTGGATATTTTACTTTTTATTCTGATGTGAAATAATAAGGTCTTAACCAAAGTGATAGGTGCAAACAGGGGGCAAAAGAACTGATAAATTCACAGAATAACTATATAAATCTTGGTAATTGATTGGATGTTAATAGAGAGAATTTGAATACATATGAATGCATTAGTGTATATTTAAATATATATTAGTATGATAAAGGATCAAAAGTAAAAAAAACTATTTGGGTGGGAATATTCAGGAACATGACAAATTTGTTTTTGACATGTTTTGATTGGAAGAAATCTGTCACACTCAAATGCAAACATCCTCAAAAAGTAAGAAAATGTTATGTTAAAAGAATAACACAGTTGAAGATAGACTTGAGATGAAATGAGATTTTAGCACAAGCAGTATGTAGAAAAACATTATTAGTATACCATACAAAGTGCCTCAGGACAAAAGTACATTGATAGAGCATGTGGATTTCTAAATAAAGGACAAATGCTATAAGCATTTGAGAGTTCAATAAAAATTGATTTATTTTTAGCACCTTACTGAGATAAAGAAAACTATATTATTTCAAGGTAAAACTACAACATTAGAAGACTCTGCTCTTCATACAGACATTTTACAACTCCAAATGTCTCTTCCATCTGTCACAAGTGGGTGGAATATACTGAACCATCTTAGAAATTTGAGGGCATTTATATATAAAGTACTTGGGCAAATGGCAATTTCTATCATGAAAGAAACATATGTAAAATTGTATAGCATTCTGGGAGGCTCACAGAGATTTTCCTTAGATGTTCTCTACTGCAGTAGTCACAATCTGAAAGAAGCAAAAGCATTTCTAAGTCATATTTACCTTAATGGATGTACACTCTTTAGCGCAAGTTGATCCAGAGGAATCGGAAAGAACTGGCACCACAAAGCGGGTGGAAAGCAGACAGAGTTGTTTCTAAGTAAACATTTTGGAACTAAGGTGAAAAGCTATTTGCAGTTATGCCTCTCTAGAGGGTGTGTTTAGTAGAAGAAGCTGCTATTTCA
This sequence comes from Cryptotis parvus, assembly GCA_021461705.1. NCBI lineage: Eukaryota > Metazoa > Chordata > Mammalia > Eulipotyphla > Soricidae > Cryptotis > Cryptotis parvus. Next base: position 68,328 of record JAJIBD010003766.1, on the reverse strand, counting down.
GCACGTTGGCTCAGGGCAGATGGGACTTCAACACTAGGAGATTCATTCACTAAGTTTCCAAGTGACAGAACAATTGATATGCACCTATTTCTTTCCCAAGCCTATAGTTTCCATTCTAAGTATTTCTCAAACATTGTTGCTTTACCTTCAACTCTTAATATATTGCAGGTAATAGATTTGAAGAGAAAATATAACAAAACAGGATATTATATATATATATATTTATTGGCATCTGCTAATCTATGAATTTAAGAATAACATCCTTAAATTCTTTTTAATTTTAATATAACTCCAGTTTTCAAAAAGCCAATTTTATAAGAAGCTATCCTTAAAAAACAATTTAAAAGTTTGACCTACTTTTAAGTTAAGTTCTCCCTTTTATTTTTCCCTGGAAACTAAAATTAGATATTCAATAAACACAAACATTCAGGAGTGTGGTTTGTACATGAGCAACAACTTCTGTTTGGTAATTGTCATTTTTTCCCTTTCTGGTGAATCACATTTGTATAGCTGAATTTAGAAATGCTTTACTAGAAACACTGCCAATCTTAATATTATACTTTAATATTTAAAAGCCAGAGATTTAAAATAGCTGAGAGGAGCCATGGAGACAAATGAAATAGTTGGGATCGCCTTGCTTTGTTCTTCCAAAGAATGCAAGAAGGACAGTTGTCGCTGAGGCCTCATGCACATTTGCTAAGCTCTAGATCTTAGAGAACCCTTTAAATGCATTTTCTTTTCTTTCTGATAGAATGATGACTATGCAATGAAGTTCAAGGATTGGTTTTAGAATAAAAGGGAGATAAGAATATATAGTTACCTTAAAAATTAAATTATAGTTTGGCTCTTTCTTTTAAAGGCCTAAAGCTAAAACAAAACAATCAAAAAAATGAAAAGAAAACCATCAGGCATAAACCTTTCAATGTCTTGTTTAGCATGAAGTTCAGTGTGCTGCGATTCTCATGTGTGAGCAGCTCTATATTTTTTTAATATACATCCACTTGTCCTGGGAGACCCAAGGGGCAGATGAGTGTCTGGTGACCTTGTGGTAAACTAGAGAGCTGCGTCTTCTACTCCATGGCTGTCACGCACCCAGAGCACCACAACCTGCATGTAGCCACAAGTCACAATTGGTCACAGTGCAGGCTCATCACTCAGCTCTGAAATGGTCGCAGGTGGCTGTTAGCTGAAACCAATGGCTGAAATTGTTTTTTACAATTGTGCCTTGACCCCAGCCTACAAATATAGGAGAGAGCGATAGTGTAGGTAGGTTGTAAAAGGTGCTTCTTGGGGATTAAAAATCACGTGGAGAGCATGCTCAGTGGACATATTTTTAAGTATGAGTGTGCAAACTTTGATGTTGATCATCTGTTGTTGCTGTTTTTACCTAATAAAGGGTTTTACACATTTTTTTCTCCCTAGGTTGCAGCTGTCACTTTGGATTGTAAAGCCAGGTTGGTGTCTGTATCTGGTGTTTCGCCAGTTTGCAGCAACAGTGAGAGAATGTGCTTTCCTATTCTCACGTAGAGAGAGCCTTAGATCTCAAGGGACACAAAGTCCAGAAACCTCTTGTGCTGTTTTTGAAGTGTAAACCTAGTAATTCAGACACTGTGGAGCTGTCATCAGTGAGAGGGAGACCTAGATAGAAAGGGAATGAATATTCATACAACAAATGCTGCCTAGAGAAGCTGGGAAAAATAACTGATAAACCAATATATTTGGCTGAAGTATTAAACATGATTGAAGGAAAAGACATTAAAATATGGATGGGTGGAAGGCGTTTTAGGAGGAACTAGTCACCAGATGGTAAGTTTTTCTAAAAGTTCGGTTCTTTTAATCATGACTTAGAAAACTGATCATGATATGACCAAAGGGTTATCTTTTCTTTTAAGCATATCCTCACATAAAGAGAAAGAGATGTTGCTTTCTCACATAAAGAGAAAGAGAAAGAGATGTTGCTGCTTGTGACTTTTGATCCAAGGTATCAAGTTCTTTGAAAATCAGGCCATGAAAAGAGCTATTTTATGTGAAAGTCAGATTCATTCATTGTTTATGGAGTAAAATAGCATAATACAGAGATGTAAACTAAGGCTTTACCTAGAGATTCTAGAAGCTTGTTTCCCACAGAGAGATTTGGCCTAGGGCATTCTAAAATTAACTGACTGGGTCAAGGGAAAGCTACCTTTATAGCTTGCACTGGCTAAAACTGGTCATAAACATGTCTGTGACAGTGTAATAAACTTTCACTCAAAGCCACTATACCAAGTAACTAGATTGTGAAAGTTACATTATCTCTGTGCCTAGAGTTCACAAGCAAATAGTACACTCTCAGAGAGTCTCAATTTGGGAGTCCATATTAATTTATGGTAGATGATGGGATTTAAAGTTCATATTCTATCAGTTTTAGGAAAATCAAATCAAGGGTGGTAAAATTCTTTCTAAAATTACAATCCAGAAAATATGTATCATTAGTTAAAAATGAATTATTCCATATGAAACCTTTCATTCAAGTTAATCTGAATTTAGTCCAAAATCAGAAGAACTCATGTGCCCACCTTGCAAACCTGTTTCTTTTGTGAAAATAAAAAAACAAACACAACCAATAGGAATTTCAGAAGGTTGTCCTGTGTTTCTACTCAGAAGATCAACCTGTATAGTGGTATGTGATTCTTATAAATGGAGACCGTCTGAGGAAAGGGGGGAGTCAGGGGCGATATCACTGCTATCTCATTTTTTCCAATACAGGCTGGGAAGAGAAAAGAACTTGGTAGATCTGAGAATTTAGCTCTCAGTTCCTGTATTCAGGAGATGTATCCCAGAGTAGTTTGGGAGCATATTCAAATAGAGATGATCATGATTGGGAAACTGTCTTGCTAACTCTGAGCCTTCTGAGTCTCATAGTACTCAAGGATTGTCTCCACGCTGAGTTTTGACTGTAGTCAACAAACAAATACCTATCCCGTGTCTTTAAAAGCTCCATCTAACATCTACTAGAGAGCATATAAGTCTAGCTCATTCTATTGCAGGGGGTTTGCTGCTGATATTCTTGTCATTTAATAAGGCACGAAAATGAGGCTGAACTATGCTATCCATCACTAAGCTTTTTGCTCTGCTTTCTTCCCCCAACTGGCTTCCAGAGAGCAGACTCTTTCAAACTTTGTTAATGGTCTTGGACCAGCTGACTTGAGCTGTTAGTCCCTAAAATGGTCCACCCATATGTTCAGCCTGTGCTTAAAGTCTGCCTGAGGCAAGTGTCAATTTTCTTTACCCACCCATTCAAAACTTACTGAGCATTTTGGAGTTAGCAAAGCCAGTTATACAAAATTACAGTTGGTGGGTCTGGGTTTTGATCCTGACCCTGCTACCAACTACTCAATCTAAGGCAATTTTCATTAAATTCTTAGGCTTCAATTTCCTTATCTACTTAAGTACTTGATTCTCGCCAAAGGTTTCTTTCCACTTCTAAAGTTCTTTGATTTTGTGATTACTAAAGGTTAAGATTGCTCACAAGCACTGAACTTTTATAAAAGGGCTTTTTAAGTATATGCTCCTTAGAAGGGCAAATAAACGTCAGAGTAGGTTTCCTTTGAATTAGCGCAGTCTAATAAATCCAAAGAAGTTTGGAGAAACATGCTCATAGTCATCACTGTACTTTATATTTGAAGACAGTGCTACGTGTCTTATTATATCTCTTGGATAGGAAAGCAGAAATATCTGAATATGCTCAGTAATCCTTTTCAAACAAAGATAGAATAACCATATTTGCAGAGAACTTATCACTGAAGGAAACTTTTTGCTAACAGTATGAGCTACCTTCCCTTCCCTGTACTGGACCACCAGTGAAATTTGTTAAAGCTATTAATCGCAACTGCTTGAAATTACTCGATGATGGGTCATTTTTTAATGTGACAAAAAGCAATTAAGGAAAAATTTTAGTAGATATCTGACATTACTCTGTCATTAATGTTAAATTAAAAATTAATTCATTAATGCTAACATTAATTATCATTATTAGTGTATTCAACTTTTTTTATCTGGACATGAATAACTTAAGCCCTGATTAACCAAAGGCTAAGTCTAAGCACATATAGAAGAATTTGTGAAACATACATGCTTCAATTATACCTCAAATAAAACTGTCTATAAAGTTTCTGCAGAAATTTAGAAAAATCAAAATTGAGGTGCTGAGTTTCTAACTCTGATATAATTAGCAAAGACTATTTCATTTTTATAGACTCAAATTCATTGAAGTACTTTAAATTACTCTGCCTTGTATGCATATCAAAGGAGAAATCATACTCATCAGGTAAGCCTTACTAATCACTTAATATTAACATGAACTCTTTTAGCAACAACTGAAGTGCCTGATTTGCTATAAGTCATACACCAAGTGTTCCCAGACTTTTATTTGAATAGATGTATACATAGTTGCGGTTTCAGTGTATAAACCACTTATTTTTTCAAGCTTTTCCTCCTCTATCATAGAAGACTGCTGAATTAAAAAAACTATGCTAAGTTAGGAGAATCTAAAGATTAGCAGCATAAACTCCTTGTCTTCTAGCAGATTACAGCTCAGAGGTGAAGCTATTTTGCAAAGAAAAGGTGTACTCTTAAGAGTTGTGTAGGAACTATGAAGAAGGGAGCACTATGAGAGAGAGTATAACTCAGACACAGATCATGAAAGATACACCAGAGATGTCCTTAATGGCTGAGAATATGTCATTAAGAAAGAAATTCAAAATGGAGTGTAATGCCCTAAACATTTAACCGATCATGGTGCTTGAAAATCATTTTTAATAAGCAGAGCAGAGAATACAGGTTGGAAAGGTGACTTGGAAAGCCAAGTTGGTATCAATCATAAAGAATATTTTATGCAACAGAGGTAAGTTTGGAAGTTATTTGGGAAAGTGAAGAACTACTGATGGATATAAATCAATCATGAGAGTATAGAGGGAATTTTCTGGGGGAAATTACTAAAGAAAATCAGTAAGAACTTATTTAAGCTGTATGATTAAAATATGAGATCCTAGTTTCAGTGCCTGAAGTGGAGGAAAAAGTTATGGGGCTACAGTGGCTTTTTGTCACAAACACTCAAGTGTTATAGAGAATTTGGATCATGAGTGAGATTTGATAAAAGAAAGAGATAAAAGCTAATAATTAATATTTTGGGCGCCTATTTATGATCAAGAATATAGGGAAAAAAATCAGATTTAGAGGTGTTAGTATCATCTTCCATTTCAGTTAACTCTGGGATACTCATGGAAGCAACAAAGGGATATAAAGATCAGTAAGCTCGCAGAAGAAAAACTGCCAAACATTGAAACTGAGCATTTGATACAGAGACAGTTCTTCAAGTTTTCAGTACAGAGATCTTGAAGGAGTACGTAAGAAAATCAAGAGAAAACCTGTCAGAGAGAAAAAACACACATACACAATCCAGATTAGAAATACATGCACTTGTTGGATAAAAGAGGTCTGTTATGACAGGCAACTGGCAAAGGAACACCTATTTCTAACATCTGGAGGGGCCAGGACAAAAGTAAAAAAAAAATGTGTGGTCAGCAGTTATCTCAAAAAGGCTATAGTTCAGCTTTCCATGTTCAGGGCCCCAATTTTGATCCCAATCATCTCTAGATGATTGGGAGACCCTGTGCACTACTGAGATAGACCTAGTAGACATTAACACTGATGGGATTGAGAATAACCAGCCACTGAAACCTCCAATCTGGAGTTTGTGACCTCCTAAGCATTGTTTGGGAGGCTCCCAACACACCTCAATATGCATCTATAGAGGACTGGACCTCATCCCTTGTTATTTCAAACTGTGATGCTACCATAGTGTATATATGTTAAGAACAGACACATCAGTCAAGACATCCATGTTCTATCAAAATCTTCCTTGCACTTGCCACACTTGGCCACTTTTGAATTAGAAGTAGCTATTCTGGCAGCATGGTTCCCTTGGAAAGACAGACCGAGAAAAAGAGGCCATGTTTTATCCTAAAAGAAGTTGAGAAAAACTAGGCAATGAAATACAGTGACCCAAGCACTACTTCTGGAGTTGTGAGTGGGGTAGGAGGAAGTTACTAATTGGTGTTTCTTTATTCCTGACAAGCTTCACCCTATTGGGAGCGAAACACAAAAAGAAATACACAAAGATTTTCCTAGAATTCCCCAAAGATGATCAAAATATCTTACATAGCACACAAGTATTAGATGAAAGAAAGAGAAAGAAAGAAAGAAAGAAAGAAAGAAAGAAAGAAAGAAAGAAAGAAAGAAAGAAAGAAAAGAAAGAAAGAAAGAAAGAAAGAAAGAAAGAAAGAAAGAAAGAAAGAAAGAAAGAAAGAAAGAAAGAAAGAAAGAAAGAAAGAAAGAAAGAAAAGAAATAGAATGAAAGAGAGAGAGAGAAAGAAAGAAAGAGAGAAAGAAAGAACGAGAAAGAAAGATAAAGAAAAAAGCGAGTTTCACAGTACAATAGAATTTTCCAACTGTAAATGCAAATTCAAGTGGAAAATAAAGTTAGAATGCCTTCATCAGTTGAAGTACAGCAATTCTATCTATCTACCTACCTATCTACCTATCTATCTATCTATCTATCTATCTATCTATCTATCTATCTATCTATCTATCTATCTATCTATCTATCTATCTATCTATCTATCTATCTATCTATCTATCTGTCTGTCTGTCTGTCTGTCTGTCTGTCTGTCTGTCTGTCTGTCTGTCTGTCTGTCTATCTGTCTGTCTATCTATCTATCTACCTATCTATCTATCTATCTGTGTGTGCATGTGTGTAGAGAGAGGGAGAGAGATTTAAAAGATACTGTAATGAAATGCTTATAAAATCATCTGAAATTTTAGTACTTTTATACTCAGGTAATTATTGGCATTATATATGTAATATATACATAGGCACATTTTATGATGCTTTTTTCCTCATTCATTTGATTGGGGTAGAAGATAAGATCATGCAGGAAATGGGAATAGTATTTTGCTCATTACAGAGCAGATTTGTTGTTCCTTTCACTTTTGAATGTGTTTTTATTAATGTTTCCCATATAGAAATTTTACAAAAATTAAGATATTGGTAAAATCATTAGTAGAGAATTTTCTGTGAAAATGTAAGAGCAAAGTGTTTTAGTGAAAATATGGAGAGGAAAAGGGAGAAGAGCTCTTGTGGGTAAAAAGGGTCTCTTTTGGTTTAAAAAAGAGGTAAGATGGTATAGTATTGGTAGAAATGGAGGTCAGAGATGGATGCTTTTAATGGCTACATTTAAATATATTAATATGCTGAAGAAAATGGAGAGAGATAATGGAGGTAGTATTAGTTCATTACCCTTCTTTTAAGGATTAAAAAACATGTGCTTGCATTATTATGGTTATTATTGTTCCTGATCACATTGCTTAAGTCAGTAGATACTATCTTTTGTTTGTTGAGATTACAACTGGTTGTGCTTAGGGGTATGCCGAGTCAGTGCTTAAGTGAGGACCACATCTGTTGGAAGTTCACAGATCATGTAATGCTGGGGATGAATTGTGAAACCACTGCATGCAAAGCATGTGCTGCAGTCAGCCGCACTTTCCACTGTCAGTTCAGCACTTATTCTGAATCTTATCTCCATCAAAAAATGATTTGGGTTATATACACTTCACTAAGTCAAGGAGTTCACTACACTGCTCAATAAATGACCCTTCCATGGCCATAGCCCTTAGTACTCTCCTTGGTTTCTTGCCGCTTTAGTTTGTTGGCTGTTTGCCTGCCCGAGTTTCCTATTTATTGTTCCTTTCCTCTACAAAGAACAGATTGTTCTTACTCCTTTATTGAATTCCTATCAAGGTTTTAAAACTTAAACCCTTATTCCTAACATTTTCCTTCTATACAGTGCTCGGATTATTTCTTTATAGAATATAGTTGCCCCCCAAACTATGATGCTGATACGCTGCCTGTGCTAGACACTATCTGTTGGTCACACATCAGTGTATCACTCCCTTGCAGCATGACAGCAAATTCCAGAATCTGTAACTGTCTAAAGTGATAGTAGAAGTTTTAAAAGGCTCCAGGGTATGTCTCATATGGTTGAGTTATGTCTTACACGCCGGTGTTTTCTTCGTTCCGGCACTGTATGGATCCCCAAGGCATGGTCTGGTAGCTCCTTGAGTATCTGTGGGTCCAAGCAGAACCACTAGTGTGTTACCTTTGAAAATCAAATCTATAAATGAGAAAAGGGGAAATAGAAATAGTCAAATCAAGACTTCTTTATGATAAAAGCTGTCAGAGTAAGATCAAAGGAAATATTCTTTTCTGTCTGTACACATAATAGTTGAGCAATATTTATATTTCAATATATGAAAATAGTCAACAAAATGATGTTTCTAATGTTAATATCTGACATTTTTATTTTGGAGTTGTATCCAGCGGTTGGTTCACACCTGGCAATGCTCAGGGGTTACTCCTGGTTCTGACTTAGTAATTACTCCTGGCGGAGTTCAGGAGACCATATGTGGTGCTCAGGATACAACCGTGGTTGGCCGCATGCAAGGCAAATCCCTATCTACTGTACTATCACACCAGCCCCTCTCACATTTCTTAGGAATTGCCTAACATAGCACATTATACACATTAGCTACACAAGAAGTATTTGTATGACAGGTGATCCCATTTTGAATTGCCTCTAAAACAGAGTGCTGGGGCTGGAGCGACAGCACAGTGGGTAGGGCATTTGCCTTGCACACAGCCAACCTGGGGTTGATCCCTGGCGTTTGTAACCCATGAGGGTTGTCAGGTGTGACGCAAAAAGCCAAAAATATATAAACAAATAAATATAAAGTTAATCTTTAAGAAAAAAGAAAATAAAACAGAACTGTTTTTCATTTAGAAATGAGTATTTATAAATTTGCCCTAATTGGAAGCTATTTTTAAGAGTTATCAATATTACTGGTTTACTCTGAATTTTACTGAGTTTATTGTAGAGAGATTCAAATTCAAAAAGTTGTTTGCCCTGGATCAGAAAGGCCAGTTGTCCACACTATATTTCATTTACATATTGTCCATGACTCTGCCATTATTTTCCAGGGTCAAGAATCTTTTAGAAGAGATGTCAGCTAAGTGAACAGAATTTATCTTTCCTCTCTCCCCAAACCAAATTGAGAGGAAGAGAACTTTTCTAATTGGGAGAGGGTTTGGGGTGGGGAACATTTTCCAAAACAAGGCTCAGGAAACCTGGCAGTCCCTCCCAGAAATTCTCAGTCAACCAATGAAATTATTAGAGGATGCCCAAGGATATGGTGCCAGTCAGGATGTTTGGTGCCAGGCATCACAAGGGCCAGGCACTCAGGCACCTCTAGGGGCACACATGGAGGTACTCAGAGGCATTAAGGTAGCACCAGTGACTAAAGGAAGTGTCAGAGATTGAACTAGAGTGAGCCACATGGAAGGGATATGCCACAAGCCCTGTACTACCATTCTGACTCTAACCTTTTTCCAAGAAAAGTCAGAGAGAGTGACAGACAAAATCACAAAAAACAGGAAAATATCTCAAAACATTTTCACAAATGAGTAAAATAGTTCTTGCTAGAGTCTAGTCAAAATAGCAACATGATAATGCCTATAGATGTGTGCAGCAGAGACATGGAAAAATGTAGCTATGAAGGTCCAACTTTGATGCTCAGGGAAAGCAGGGTGTGAGTGGGGAATCTGAGCTTCTAATGAGGAAAGTATTTCATATTCTCTGTATCGTTCCAATTTTAGTATATGTGCTGCTGAAGCGAGCAGACATGGGGCAGAGCTGCTACTGGCTCTCACTGTGCCCAGTCGCTCATGAAGCGCCCAGGAGGGATGGCAGGTTCTATCCCTGGCCCGCCACCCCAGCAGAGCCTCACATCAAGCCAGACGACCCCCACTCCGTGAGGACCTCCATTTTCCACATCCGGACTTCCCTCTCATCAAAACTCCACCCAGCAGACCAGCCCGGCTCATCGAGATCCACCCCTGCTGCAGTCCTTTTAATCCGGCCCAGGTATGCTGATCCAGAGACAGACATGGGGCAGAGCTGCTACTGGCTCTCACTGTGCCCACTTGCTCATGAGGCTCCCGGGAGGGATGGCAGGTTCTATCCCTGGCCAGCCACCCCAGCAGAGCCTCACATCAAGCCAGATGACCCCCCACTCCGTGAGGATCTCCATTTTCCACATCCGGACTTCCTCCTCATCAGAACTCCACCCAGCAGTCCAGCCTATCACAGCCGCTCGCGCCGCCGATTCATTAACAAATGCTGGATTTTGAGATGACTACAAGAGTATGCTACCCACACGGCAGAGCCTGGCAAGCTACCCATGTCATGTTTGATATGCCAGATACCAGTAACAATTATAGACCTCATTCCCATGACCTGATGGAATGGTTTGAGGCTCTTTTATGTTTCTGGAGCAAGCAGGTGCCCTTTGGCTCTACTTGCATGTGACAGGATATATGGAGATGTCACTGGTGCCCGCTCGAGCAAATCGATGATGAATGGGAAGACAGTGATTGCATATTCACATACAAGAGTAAGCCGTGGTACTCCAAGCTGTGTACCCCTATACTTCCGGCTCCGTGAGTGTGCTTCCACCCCACTTTAAAATAGTTGTTGTGGGGGCCAGAGTGATATCCCAGCGCATAGGGCATTTGCCTTTCATGCGGCCAGCCTGTGCCGGCCTGGGTTCGATCCCAGGCATCCCATATGGTCCCCCGAGGACTGCCAGGAGTAATTCCTGAGTGCAGATCCAGGAGAAACCCCTGAGCATTGCCGGGTGTGACACAAAAATGCAAAAAATAAATAAATAAATAAAATAAAATAGTTGTTGCTACCAGACTGGGTCATTCAATGCTGAAGCCTGAGACTAAGAGAATGCTTGGGTCCTGCAGGGCTGGAGTCACCAGGGCCATCATGGCAGTTCTTGGGGTCTGCTAGGATCACACCTGGCCATACCAGTGCACCTGCAGGTTACCAAGGATTGAATGGTGCTGACCCTCGCACCAACACTTTGATTTGAGGAGGTGCAATCTTGAGAAAAATGTAACCAAAGTGTTTCAGAGCACAGGGATATTACAGATAGAGAGCCCAGGGGTAAATTTGCACATTGTCTGTTCCAGAAGTCTGGTTATCACTGAAGACACCTTTGATATCATCCATGCCACTGCTTCCAATAAAAGAATCCAGACTTACCCCCAAGTATCAGGATAAAGGCCTTTTATTGACATGCAAAGAATCAGTATATTTACCTCCCATCGAATCTTTCTTAAAAGCTACTGGAATGACTGCACCAGCAATTTTTTTCTTTCAACAAGAAAATGGAAAATGTAGAATCTAGGAAGCAGTTGATTCAAATAGGAGATAAAAAATGAAGAGAAGCCAGGATAACAGCTGTGTGGCAGGCCTAAAAATGAACCAGCACAGATTTGAATAAAACTATATTTTAAAGAGAAAAAAGATGGGGTTGATAGATATTGATATGTTTAGTTTTTTTTAGGAAAATAACTTAGTGATAAGTGTATCATAGAACCGATAAGAAATTGAAAATGCTCAAATATATTTATAGAATAATACACCCTTGGAAATAAAGGCTTTCAGCAATATCAGGGGGAAAACTATTGTTCCAATTAAAACTTATTAGAACACAAACATCAAGGGAAAAGTGAGTGAAGTTGCAGCATGTAGGAGAGAGAATTATCACTCACCATGACAAGAGAAGTAGCTGTAAATAATAAATTATGTCTAATTGTCAGCATGAATAAATTTCCTTTATGTAACTCACAGCTATGAATATGAAAGAAAATTTTTTGAGCCCCACCATGTTGTGCTCAGGGTTTATTCCAGTCTCTGTGTTTAGGGGTCACTGCTGGAGGTGTCTGAGGAATTTATGCCATGCTAGGAACTAGAGTCAGCAAAGCAAGCACCTACCTAGCTAATCTACATATCTGGTGTCTAAGGAAAAAAATGAAAAAATAGCCTGAATAGCTGAAGGAAGCTGAGCTGTGCATCTGATAGGTCGAGGCAACCGGACATGCAGAGGTATATCAGACAGAGCCTGGGAGTAGCCCCTGGCAGGGTAGAATCTGATGTAGAACAGGCTTGGAATGAGCAAAAATTGAACATCAAGCTGAACAAAGATTTTGTTTTTCTGAATCATTTCACTCAGCATGATACTTTCCATGTCCATCCATTTATAAGCGAATTAATTTTTCCCAACAGCTGTTTAAGGACAGTAAAAACAAGGACCAGAAGGATTGGCCCATGTTTGGAAGCAAACTTCAAATGCTGGGGGAGGAGGCAGTTGAGATAGAGAGGGACAAAGATATGCCTATGACAAAGATAAAACTATGACGAAAAGATAGTTGGAAGTGGTCACTGGATGAGAACTTCCTGATGTAGGTAAAGGAACACACATGATAGCCTCTCCAATTCTGTATTGCAAACCATAATACAAAAAAGAAGAGAAGGGAGGAGGAAGAAAAAGGTGGGAAGGAGAGAGGGGGAAGTGGAGGAGGAGTCCAAGGAGGAGGAGGGCGAGAGGAGAGGAGGGGCGGGGAAGAAGGGAGGAGGGAGGAGGAGGGAGGGGGAGGGAGGGGGAGGGAGAAGGAGAGGGAGAGGAAGATGGAGAGGGAGACAGAGAGGAAGAGGGAGAGGGAGAGGGGGGAGGGAGATTGAGAGGGAGAGGGAGACAGAGACCGAAACGCAATATCTGCCACAGAGGCAGGCAGGGTGCATGTGTGTGGGGGGAGGGTAAGTTGGGGACTCCAGTGACAGGAAACAAACACAGTTGAAGGGATGTTGGAACATAGCAAGATGAAACCTGGTCATAACAGCTTGGCAACTGTACCAAGAAGAAAACTGAAACAAAGAGAAGGAAGGATAAAGAGGAGTTGGAGAGGGAGTAGTGGGAGGAAATTATCATCATCACGGAGAAACATTTTCAAGCAAGTTATTTTAATTTTAATCTTAAGTTTACTTAGTGAATATCCTTTAAGCCAATCATCACTTGATTACTTGACATCCCGTTATTCGTCAATTTGCTTGGGCGCAGACACCAGCAATATTTTTATTTGACCCTATCACGTGCCAGTGTAGCCCAATGGCATCTGGTTGCTTCATACACAAAATTTATTCTGAAAACCTCTGAAGATCTTGAAGTCTCTTGGTGGGTTCCAGAGCCCAGACACTTTTATAATACCACAAAGGTTTTGTGATTTGGGAGGGGGCACACCAGGCAGTGCTTGGGGCTTCCTGGCTCTGCACTTAGGGATCTCTCCTGGCACTGCTCAGGGGACCATACAGGATGCCAGGATTGAACCCAGATTGGGAGTGCAATTCAAGTACCCACCAACTGTGCTATTGCTCCAGCCCCAGGTATTTGTCTTTTAGATACACTTTTTTTCACTGTATATAGTGGTCATTTCTAGAGGTCACTTTGATAATGTCATTATTCAGATGACAACATTGTTTTGGTATTAATTGGTTATAGATGCAAGATTATAAAATGTCACTATTTTCATCAAAATATTACTCTAAATTCTCAGTGTTTTTCTGTACCTGTGTAGAAATTGACAAAAATGAAGAATATTTTGTTTTGCTTTAAAATTTCATGTAATTTTGATAACTTTTCTACAATGTTCACATTTCAACAACATTTTTATGTTTTCATAGCTATTTTAATAGGGCTAAGACTTGGTGCTTAAGCAGATACAAAACGACAAATAGTGGTAATAAAGGAGAGTGCATGAGGTTCTGGGGATATAATCTAGAGCCTCACACATGCTAGGGAATTGCTTTACACCACCTTATATGCCAGCCCTATAATATTTTATTAGAGCTTTAAATAAACTATGGTAACATGTTTTATTAAATCTTACAAACAATCTTTGACTTTAAGAGAGATCAGAATAATTTCTTTTTTAAATCTTTATTTACACTTAGGTCTAAAGATGATGAAAATGGCAAAACTTGCATATCAGAGGGTATCTGTCTCCTGGTGAAGACGTATCTACTTCCAGAATCTAAGGCAAACTAAGTAAGATATAAAAATGGGACAAAAGCATTATTTCCCCAGATTTTAAAGTGTCATAAAGACTAGTCTTTCATACACTTTTCCTAACTCGGCTTCATTCCCACCTGTTTTTACCCTGTTTTACCAGTTGGTGCCTACTGCCTTGATGGGCACCACCCCTTTCTATAGGACATTCATTTCTGACCCCCTTGAAATATTCTGGTGAGTATATGGTCCCAGTTGAGTAACGGTGTTACAGGCAACTGCAGTTTTGAATAGCATTATAATAATCAATGAAAGTTTAGCACCATTTTGAGATCAATCATATAGAGGTTAAAGAAGAGGATATGAATGCTTGGCACATGAGAAAAATTAACTTCTAAAGATAAAACCTTGCAGCAAGAAATAAAATAGTCAATAAGGCACATTATATGTAAGTTATATTATGCACTGAATGGCGACTCTTTATATAATAACTAAGGATTTCGAAAAGCTATGTAATGTTGACATTGCTAAATGGCTGTGGATAAAAACAGCAAAAGTAATTATGATACTCTGAATTTCCAATGACAGTAATTTGTTTAATTAAAGGCATCTATAAACATGAAGATTCACTTTATATTTCCATTGAAGAGCTGTGTTTTTTTTATAAGACTTACAGACATAAATTACAAGAACAAGAATTTTTACTTGAGAATGATAAGCATGGGAACTTTTATAGATAGTGATAAGTATTTGAATATATATGTATATATATAATTTATTGTAAAGGACATCTAACCATTCACAGTGATTGGGCAAATGTGTTAATAATGAAAATATTATTTGTAGCTTATTAGAAATAAAGGCTATGGAAACCTAATTATTCTATTTATCAATGTATTACTGTGTTAGAGGAGGGGATAATACTTTTATATAGTCTGTCCAAGTTTAAAAGTTGTGAGTTGGATTAGGGGATCTTTTTACAGAACACCATTTTCACTTAAAAGAAAGATTTATGGAAAACTATGGTTATTCAGACTTCATATGTGGCAATCATTCTATCAAAAATGAACTAAGTGAGCCTGTCTCTTCAAGCAAAACACTGATATAAATGATAGTTACAGGTTCCAAGTGAATTTTGGAAAACTTATATCCACAACCATGATCTTGACAGTTTCCTAATACTTAAAGACGTCTGGTACATATAGTGGTGATAGTAACAAATGTGATATTTTGATACTGCATAATGAAATATGTCAGCATTTGGGAGATCTATATAACTCTGTGAACTAATATTTTCCAAATGAATGCATGATGTTATAAAATCACTCATGGGTAAATGATCCATTCAAAATGTGAGAAAGACTAATGCATTTAAATGCAACAGAGTATAAAATGTTCATTGATATATTTTCAGATTACACAATGAAAATAATAAGAAACATATGGCATTGTCAACTGAAAATGTCATAAAAACAGCTTTTCAGGCTGGAGCAATAGTAAAGGAGGTAGGGCACTTGCCTTTCATGCAACCAATCCAGGTTCCAATTCCAGCATCCCATATGGTCCCTGCAGCTCGCCAGGACAACCCGAGTGCAAAGTCAAGAGTCAGCCTTGGCCCCACTAGATGTGCCCATACCCCAAAAGAGATTTCCCCTTAAATGATAAATCTGTCTTTGTTTTTGGTGGGCGGCTATGCCCAGTGGTGTTTGGGCATCCTCCTGGCTCTGCACTCAGGGATCACTCCTGGAGGGCTGGGGAAGGGAACCATGCATGGTGCTAAAACCAAACTTGTGTCAGATGCATGCAAGGCAAGGCAAGCACCATACGCTGTACTACCTGTCACTAAGAAAAGTAAACCTTTTTAAGGAAAAGTTTTGGTGTAATATCAAAAAGGGCTTTCTGAAAAGACTATTAAAATACTCCATTTTAAAATTACTTAACTCTCAGAGAGTTTATTTTTTCTACATAATGCTCTAACTGCAAACACAAAAAGAATTGCACCACAAAAATGAAGAAACACATGAGACTCTAGCTACCTTCTTTTAAAGTAGAACTAATACATTGCAAAAATATCATGCAATGTTACTCTTATTAGTACAGGGCAATAGTCATTTTTTAACTTTATTTCATTTTCACATTACACCTTATATAAAAACTGTGCTTACTAGTTTGTTCCTTGCAATTTATTACAGACATTCAATAAACCATTACCAATCCCAACACCATTGTACCTTCCCACTACCATTATCTCAAATTTTCGTTTTTTATTTAAAATTTTTATTATAACACCGTGTGATATACAATTTAAAAGATGTTTAAGAAAAAGATGTTCATGAATGGGTTTCAGTGATATATTTTTACAGCAGCCGTCCCTCCACCAGTGCCCTATTCCCACCACTAATGTACCCAAATAGCTATGGCTACTAGTTCCTGGGGCACTAGTATCGACAGGGTGATACCATTTCACCAAAACTCTTCAGCGCCACCCTCGAGAACATCATGCAACAATTAGAATGGGAAGGAATGGGAGTGAAGATAGATTGTCGGCAACTACACCACTTCCGTTTCGCTGATGACATTGTTCTAATAACACCAAACATTAGCCAAGCGGCACAAATGCTGGCTGACTTTGACCGAGAATGTGGAAAGATAGATCTACAGCTGAACCTGAAGAAAACTATGTTCATGAAGAATGAACTAGTTCCAGAGGCCCCATTCACTCTCAGTGGAACAAACATCTCTGAATGCAGCAGTTATGTGTACCTTGGTTAAGAAATCAACATAATGAACGACCTAAAATCTGAGCTGCGCATGAGGAAGAGAGCGGCATGGAATGCCTTCAAAGGCATCGAAGAAATAGCTAAAAGGACAAAGAACCTCCGGCTCCAGGCATATCTCTTTGACTCCACCATTCTCCCTTCATTAACATACGCCTCAGAGACCTGGGCCCTAAGAAAGCAGGATGAGAATGCTATTCGGGTCTCCCAGAGAGGAATCGAAAGAGCTATGCTTGGAATATCACGCCTCACTCAAGTGAGTGAAGGAATCTGGAGTTCTGACCTCCGTTGTTATTCCAGAATCAGGGATGCTGTCTCGTTTGCCAAGGCATCGAAAATCAGATGAGCTGGACATGTAATGCGATTTGGAGACAACCAATGGACTAGAGCCGTTACCGACTGGATCCCAAGGGATATCAAAAGTTCACGTGGCCGCCCACCTACAAGATGGTCAGACTTCCTTGTAAAGACCCTGAAGGAACGGCTCGAGGCTCTTCATATTCCTGAATCAACCAGATGCCATTGGGCTACATTGGCACGTGATAGGGTCCAATGGAAATGTTACTGGTGCCCGCTCGAGCAAATCGATGAATAACGGGATTCAAGTGATCAAGAAGTGATCAATGTACCCAAATTCCCTTCCTCCTCCCCAGCCTGCCTCTATGGCAGGCACTATTTCTTTTCTTTCTTTCCTTCCTTCTTTCCTTCCTTCCTTCCTTCCTTCCTTCCTTTCCTTCCTTCCTTCCTTCCTTCCTTCCTTCCTTCCTTCCTTCCTTCCTTCCTTCCTTCCTTCCTTCCTTCCTTCTTTCTTTCTTTCTTTCTTTCTTTCTTTCTTTCTTTCTTGCTTGCTTGCTTTGCTTGCTTGCTTGCTTTCTTTCTTTCTTTCTTTCTTTTTTGAGATTACAAAACACATTCTTTAATTGTTTGAATATTTTATTATACCACTGTGAGATATACAATTAAAAAAGATGTTCATAAGATGTTCATATTTGGGTTTTGGTCATACAGTGTTCCAGCACTCATCCCTCCACCAATGCCCATTTCCCACCACCAATGTCCCCAATTCCCTCCCCCTCCCCTAGCCTGCCTCTATGGCAGGTTCTTTATTTATTTCTTTCTCTCTCTTTCTCTTTTCCTTCCCTTCCTTATTGTGAATTACAATACATACATTAAGAGGTTGACATGTGTATCTTTTGCCTGTAATCAATGCTCAGTTCTAGGTTGGTATTAGCACTTTATTTTTAATTTTTTATTATACCACCGTGAAACATACAATTACAAAGGTGTTCATAATTGGTTCTTGGTAATACAGTATTCCAGCAACCATCCCTCCACCAGTGCCCCCATTTCCACCACCAATGTACCCCCCCCCTCCCGTCCCCCCACCTGCCTTAATAGCAGGTACCCCAGTTTCCTCTCTTTCTCTCTCTATCTCTCTCTGTCTCTGCATCTCTCTCCCTCTTATTTTACACATTGTGGCTAGCCCTGCAGATATTTAGATTTTATCACTTAAGTCTCTTTGTGTATATTCAGTGGTGAGTTTTAATCTGCCATTACCATTTCCCCATATTTATTAAAACACTGGTATCTATATCCTATTAATGAATGCAGTCATTCTATATCTGTCCTTTTCCTTCTGACTAATTTCAGTCAGCATGATAGACTCCATGTCCATCCATTTGCAGGTAAATTTCATAATTTCATCCTTTCTGACAGCCGCATAGTATTCCATAGTGTAGATGAACCACAGTTTCTTTAGCCAGTCCTCTGTTCTCGGGCATTTAGGTTGTTTCCAGATTCTAGCTATAGTGAATAGCGCAGAGATGAATAAAGAAGTACGGATAGTGTTTCTGCTATGTGTTTTTCGGTCTCTAGGGTATATTCCCAGGAGTGCTATTGCTGGATCAAATGGGAGCTCAATATCTAGCTTTCGGAGGAATGCCCATATTGTTTTCCAAAAGGGCTGGACCAGTCGGCACTCCCCACCAGCAGTGGATGAGAGTCCCTTTTTTCCCCCACATCCACGCCAGCACCGGTTGTTCTTGCTGTTTTGGATGTGTGCCAGTCTCTGTGGGGTGAGATGGTACCCTCATTGTTGTTTTGATTTGCATCTCCCTGATGATTAAAGATGAAGAGCACTTTTTTCATATGCCTTTTGGCCATTCGAATTTCTTCTTTTTGGAAGCTTCTGTTCATTTCTTTCTCCCCATTTTTTTGATGGGGTTCGCTGTTTTCTTCTTTGTGGCGTGCTACCAGTGCCTGATATATCCTGGATATTAACCCCTTGTCAGATGGGTATTGGGTGAATATCCTTTCCCACTCTGTGAATTGTCTTTGTATCTTGGTCACCGTTTCTTTTTGAGGTGCAGAAGCTTTTTCAATTTTATATAATCCCATTTGTTTATCATTGCTTCCATTTGCTTGGTCAGTGGTGTGTCAGTCTTTTAAAGATACTTTTCGTTTCAATGTCATAGAGCGTTTCTCCTATGTTTTCTTCGATGTACCTTATAGATTCATGTCTGATATCGAGATCTAGAATCCATTTTGATCTGACTTTTGTGCATGGCATTAGAAGGAGGGTCTAAGTTCATTTTTTTACATGTAGCTGCCCAGTTTTCCCAGCACAATTTGTTGAAGAGGCTTTCTTTGTTCCATTCTCTATCCTACCTAACCTCTACTCTCACACATTTGTGATAATTTCCACCTTTGACAAGACCTCCTGATCCATGTTTCGCCTGACCTTGGATATTGGTATCATAATTGTACATTATATATATATATATATATATATATGTGTGTGTGTGTGTGTGTGTGATGCAAAAATGCAGTCATTCTATATCTGTCTCACTCCTTCTGGCTAATTTCACTCAACATGATCCTCTCCATGACCACCCATATATAGGCAAATATCATAACTTCATTTGTCCTAATAGCTGCATAGTATTCCATTGTGTAAATGTACCAAAGTCCCTTTATACAGTCATCACAGTCATCAATTTTCAGGCATTCTGGTTGTTTCCAGATTCTGGCTATTGTGAATAATGCTGCTATGGACATGAAAGTAGGGATGGTGTTCCTGCTGTGTATTTTTGGCTTCCCAGGGTATATTCCCAGGAATGGTATGGCTGGGTCAAATGGGAGCTCAATTTCTAGCCTTTGGAGGAATGCCCAATATGTTTTCCAGAAAGGCTGTACTAGTCGACATTCCAACAAACAATGGATGAGGTTCCCCTTTACCAAACATCCACGCCAGCATTTGTTGTTCTTGCACTTCGGGATATGTGCCAGTCTCTGTGGTGTGAGATGATATCTCATTTTTTTTTGGGTCACACCCGGCAATGCTCAGAGGTTACTCCTGGCTCTGCACTCAGGAATTACTACTGGTGATGCTCAGGGGACCATATGGGATGCTGGGGATGGAACCCGGGCTGGCATGGGCAGCCACATGCAAGGCAAACGCCTCTACCTGCTGGGCTATCGCTCCTGGCCCCTCATTTTTGTTTTGATTTGCATCTCTCTGATGACTAACGATGGTGAGCATATTTTCATATGTCTTTTAACCATTCAAATTTCCTTTTTGTCAAAATTTCTGTTCATTTCTTCTCCCCCATTTTTGATGGGGTTGTTTGTTTTTTTCTTGTAAAGTTCTAGCAGTGCCTGATATATCCTGGATATTAACCCCTTATCAGATGGATATTGGGTGAATATTCTTTCCCATTCTGTGGACTGTTTTTGTATCTTGGTCATTATTTCTTTTTGAGGTGCAGAAACTTTTTAGTTTCATGTAGTCAATATGTTTATTATTTCTCTTAGTTGTTTTGTTAGTGGTGTTTCCTCTTTGAAGATGTCTCAGCTTCAATGTCGTGGAGGGCTTTTCCTATATTTTCTTCAGTGTACATAATGGATTCAGGTCTGATATTGAGATCTTTAATCCATTTTGATCTGATTTTTGTGCATGGTGATAGACAGAGATCTAAACTCATTTTTTTTACATGTAGCTGCCCAGTTTTCCCAGCATTACTTGTTGAAGAGACTTTCCTTGTCCCATTTCGGAGTTTTTGCTCCTTTGTCGAAGATTAAATGATCATGTGTTTTAAATGATCATGGTGGTTATCGGGATACTCAACTCTATTCCAAAGGTCCACATATCTATTTTTATTCCAATACCATGCTGTTTTAATTATCACTGCTTTGGCTAACATCAAGTGTAGCGATAGTCATTTTTATATAAAATGTATAAATATAATGCATTTGTTCTTTTATAATTAAAGAAAAATTATGTATTTAATTGATTTTAACCTCTATTATAAGTATCAATAGATAAACACACATAAATAAGTTTCAGGGATAATAACTAAATAAATAAGTTTTCAAGGATAATTTTAAGAGAATAAAAGAGGAAGTTTAGTGAAACGGTTTAAATTGTCACTTGTCAAATCTTTTTAAACAAAAGAGAACATCATAATCAGATTTACTCTTTAAGAATGGCAAACCAAGGGAAATAGAAAAAAAAGTAAATCCTTGGACTCTAATGACAGAAATAAGGGTACAAAGATTCAGGTGGGGGACATGGGGTGAAGGAGGAAGAAACCTGTGGTCTATCGTGGGGATAAATCATTTGGTGGTAGAAGTGGTATGGTTACACTGTATCCCTGGAACTTAAAAACATTTCGACTTAGTAAATGGATATAATCTTGATTTTTTTAAAGAGCAGATCTGCTTGAAATAGAATGAAAGAAAACTCACAATAGCCTGTTGCTGTTTAAAATGTAGAGATGATCAAAATTAGGCTAATATCTGTTATGCTTGAACATGACAATTCTCAGATTTGGGGGTTGTTACATAACTCAGATAAAATATTTGAGCACTGAACTCAGAAAATGACCAAAATTTGATAATCATAAAGACTTGATAATCACAAGGCATTCCCTTGTGATTGCATTGTTCAAAGAACTAGTCCTCATGCCTGCTGAGATAGTTCTTTTCAGAATGTTAAATGGTGGTTTTGTGCCCTGGTTTTGTGCCTAGGACTGAGTTGTTGATGTGAGTGAGGGATAATAAAACATCTTATTCCTTACACAGAATAATACACTGTTAACCTGACAATAGAGAGTTGACAAACAAGCATTTCTAGTAGCTTTTACTTGACCACTGCTCGTATTAGCACCTTAACCTAGACATGTATATTATGATATATTATTTTGATCAGCAGCATTCCCTTTGCATCAAAAGGATAGCAGAAGTGAGGTAGGATAAAGTAAAAATCCAATGATGATATTTTTATTTTTATTCTACATTTTCTTCAAACAAGTTCAAAACTTTACTCAAATAATCTTGTTTATTCTGAAATTAACTCTGCAAAATTTGTTATTTATCTTATGTCCCTCTGTTATATCACCAACTATCTGAAGAAAATTTTAAGCTAAACATCAAACACTTCACCTTAGTGTGAATCAGAAATAAAAGCACTTAGGTAGGCAGTAACAAATAGCCTGCTTGGAATATTCTAGACATTCATGGTGAGCAATTTCATGTGAGAAGAATAAAAAAATCAAATAAATAAAAAGTAAATGCATCCCCTTCAGTTCTAGGGACTACTTTCCCCATCAAAACCCAATGTAGCGGTGTTTGTACACACACATGAGTTATAAGCAAGAACCTTTTTCATTAAGGGTGCGGTGTTTTTCATGCTAGTGGAGCACCTATCTATCTTGTTTCTGGCAGCGCTGTCTGCTTTTCGGTCAGCATCTGACTAAAAGATCAATGAGAGAAAGCTTTTTGAAGGTGCTTTCAGGTCCTGCGGCAAGGGAGATGATCAGAAAGCTGCCATAAGCTTCAGAGCCACTTGACAAATTAGGAACTATTTTGGTGCTCTATAAACTGCTGTCACATCAGTTACAAACACTAATTAGAGATACAGTACTTTGATAGTGAAAGTGTCCAGTGCATTAAATACCACTTTTGCTGCTGCAATTAGCTTATACATCGACTTACACTGTGCAGTGTACGACATCCAGAGATTAAAATGCATTAACCGTCATTTAAAAATTTATAAGGTAAATATGAGCTAACTGCCAAATAGCTTTTTTACCTCATGCCCTTTGACCTTTCCAGTTTTTATCTTTCAATCCTTTCGCACATCATCTTTTTCAACTAGTTTTCATTTGTCTGGACAAAATGTCATGCCTTATGATAGCCAGCCAGCATCAATTAATCAAATTCTGCTTTCAAAGAATGAGATGTGTAAGGAATACTGCCTCTAAGTTTTATAAAGCAATTAGATGTCGGGTCATTATAATATTATCAGGGTGTCTGGAACAAATAGAATTTTACATTTTTTTCAGTGCAGTTTAATGATGGGTTATTATTGATGAACAAACATTTAAAAATACATCATGTTGAATTTTGAGAAACGACTTTAAAGTCTTTTCTAATGGCATTTCCATTTCAGTAGAAGGATAAGTCTGCATTTAAAAAATATCTAGCAATAACTGACAGAAGTGCTATGTTTTTAACACAAGAAAAGAGTCAGGAAAATGTCAGGATTTTGGTGCTGATTATCTCTCTAGAGCTCAAAAAATGTGTATTTTTCTTTAGCTGTGTGTGTATTTATGTTGGGAAGATATTTCTGAAATCTTTTCAAAGATGAAAAAATGTGTGATATATAAACCTCAATTTATTTATTTTTAAAATGGCATATAAAGTTTTATTTTAAAGTACACTTTGGCTTCCAAAATAAATTAATCCCTTTTCCCTCGCCTTATCCAATGTAACCCTGAGAGTTTTATGCTTCATGGAGTTGGAGTTGGCTCCACCAATGGGGGGTAAAATGTCTATAAAAGAATAATTGTTAGAAACTTTATATAAAATAGAGATGAACTTAAAAATGAAGACACACACCGACTTGCTAAAAACAAGAGCCAAAATAAAAACTTTAAAGTAAAATCAACACCTACTGCATAAGTAAAATGTGTAGCGTTCAAATAATTATTTTTCATGCTTTTGGTACAGTACTTATATGTTATAAAAAGAAGGTAAGTCACTCATTTTCAATGCCTAGACATCAAACATTACTTGATTTTATGAAAACAAGTTCTTGGATCCAAATCTCCGTTCTCTTCCCACTTCAATTTATATCAGGAGGAAGCATATGGCAGAGGACAGACGAAGGCCTGCAGGTCACCTCTGCAGAGATGGTTTCAATGGCAACACAGTAAAATCCAGTCTAGAAAATGGATGCAATAATTCTCATCACTT
This sequence comes from Cryptotis parvus, assembly GCA_021461705.1. NCBI lineage: Eukaryota > Metazoa > Chordata > Mammalia > Eulipotyphla > Soricidae > Cryptotis > Cryptotis parvus. The sequence continues at coordinate 44,287 of JAJIBD010003766.1, read as the reverse complement.
TTCTACTTCAAAGACGGCTGGAAGGATTAAAGAGCCAGTGCTCCAAATTCAAATTCCCATTTTCCTCCAAACCTCAGCAGATTTCTGTCATCCCAACAGAGATGATGTGAGTGAAAAGTGCCATTAAGGAAATAGTAGCGCACTCACAAGAGCCCCAGAGGGATTCAGAAGAGCTCTGGCAGTAGTTCCGGCTAGATATAAACTCAGCCTAGTGCACATAAAGCACGTTGGAATTCTCAAGTGATCAGCCCTACATGGGAACAAATCATTCTTCATTTAAGGAATAAACATGCTATATGCAGAACTAATAATGAGGCTGGAAGAAATATAAGAATATAATGATTCTGATGGTTTTTCCCTGAATCTGGCTTAGTCTTCTAGTGACAGCTGGAAATATTAGAACAATTGCCTGCTCTCTGCTATACAATGCTGGAAATGTTCAAGGTCTCTTGTGTATCTTGTTGCTCTGATTGTGTCTAAAACAATATGAGACTGAATTAAATAGATCAGTCTGCAGTGGCCCATTCCTCTTTCAGCACCTTGGAAAGCAAATTATTCACCAGTTTTAACAATTAATGCTTGATTTCCAACCTATGCACCTGCACTGTGTGTGTTGTTTTAGGTAGGTATTCAAGGGTCAAATTATGTGCACCACATCAGACAGTGTACATAGCTCTGTTATTTGTTCCTTCTAAAGTAGTGAAATCCACATGGGGGTGATTTCCAATCTACTTTTTGACAATCTTGCCATCAATTACATTTAGAAAAATGTTACTTCCTAATAATATAATTTTGTACTTTAGAAAAATGATTTTTGCAAAAAAAGTATCTATTTGTCGGAAATATCAAGTGGAGAAGTTATGATAGGACAAAGTTACCTCTATCTATTAGCTGAACTCACATATTCATTTTTATAACATCACTTGCTACTGTCACTTATTTCTGGATTTATTAGAACAATGTTGAGATGTATAAGGTATGTGACTACAGAACAATAGTTGTGAGCTGTGGTTCACAGTTAAGCTATAGTCTAATCAAGAATGTTAATGTTCATATAATTTATGTTACAAATAAAATATAAATGTAAAACAACAGCAAACAGGTAATTGTCAGTGAATAAGTCAGATATATATTCTCACTTCTAAAGTTGGAGTATTTAGGGTAATTTACTGTAGTTGCTTCCATGTTGCTTTCACCAGAATTGAAAGACAGGGAAGGAGACTTAGAAAAGTAAAAATAAATAAATAAAATAATCAAACTTACTCCTTTTTTCTGAATATGAATTTAAATTTCAAACGCTGTCAGCTGTTTCAATATTCCTGTGTTGTAAAAAGTATACTTAACAGGTCATCAGGGAAATATTTCAGTGTCGTGGAAGCATCTAAGTACCCATATCACCACCCTAGGGACATTACTTAACCTCTTTGACTACAGTTTCCATATATTTAAATGAAGGGCTAGATATTATGACCACAATTAGGGATTGCCAATTCTATAATTCTATTATTCTAATTCAATATATTACTATCTCACTTGGAATTATGTTCTATAACAAAGGGCAATTTTACTTGTGTGTTAGAGAAGAGTTATCCCTGAAACACTCCTGCATACATTCCATCCTAACCATACACTGCAGACCATCACAGTACAATTTTTTGGTCTGTTTTAACAATGAATCAACCAGTAACACACACAAACACATAAACATACACACACACACAGAGGAGTCAGGTATGCCTCATTGTACTGAAAAGTAGAAATGATTCATTAGTAAATTAGGAGACTGAATAGAAGACACAAAATTAATATACATTTTAAATTTATTATTCTATTTGCTAAAAATACCATTAGAATCAAATGTACTATGTTGAGGAAAAACAGTTTTGTGAATGTTTCATGATATACAGTAGAATGTTCATGGTTTAGACTTACAATAGTACTCTACTACCCCATTACCAGAGTCAGTATTCCTCTACCCCTGTATCTAGGACCCTTCTTCTCAGAGCCCGCTTCCTTCTCCCTACCTCCAGTTTCTTAGATCCTTAGCAGAGATAGTATTGTTGGTAGGTTTTAAGTGGTTATTTTCATGTGTTTTGTCAATACCTTTTCTGTGCTTATTTACACACCACATATAAGTAACATCATCTGACCTTTGACAAATGCTTCTCTTAAATGACACCCTTCAGCCCTATGCAATTTTCAGTGAAATGCAAGTTTAATCTCTTCTTATAACTGGGCTGTGTTTGGGGGAAACAAATTTCAAGAAAGTTAAGGAACTAGAAGATTTATTATCTGAATACTGCTACATTTTAATTAAGGCAACACTGTGCTAAAGAATTACATGTTTCATGTGCGTATCAACAAAAAAAGTTAACCTGTATACATAGAACATTACTATACATATATCATATATATTAAGCTCACCATCAAAAGTTCAAGTTTATCTTTAACCATACATTGTCCCTCCCCATTTCTACTACCCTTGATCTTAAGTTCTAGACTGATTGATCTAGAGCTAACTTTCATTTTATTCATTTTATCTGTTTCTTCCATATATGATGCATTAATGAAATCTATATAGTGTTTTAATTTATCCACATGGCTTATTTTATAAGCAGAACCATCTATATATTTATCAATGTTTATATTATTTCAAATGGCCAAAATTAACAATTTTTATAGTTGAATATTATTCCATTGTGCATATTGATCATATTGTCTTTATTTGTAATTCAAATGTACAGGTTATCCACTTCTTGGCTGTTGTAAATATTGTTGCAATAAACATGGAGTATCCTGCCCCTGCCCCTTGAGGTGTTGCAGGTGTGGCTGTGGTGCCTGGCTGCATAGGCAGGTGGCAGACAGGAGACAGGCTTGCCTACACACAAGACTCTGCCTATGGACCCTGGATGGTTGATGATCTGACACAGAAAAATACTGGACCCCCGGGATGAACTCAGAGCCACAGAAGAGACTGACAAGCTACCCTTGGTGTATTCAATATGCCAAAAACAGTAACAATAATGGAGCTCATTCCCAATGAATGGAAACGTTACTGGCACCCACTTGAGCAAATCAATGAACAACAGGAAGACAGGTGATACAAGTGAAACACAGGGTGATTTATATCTTGGAATTAATGTTATCTGTCTAGGGTAAACACCTAGATTTGGGAAACCAGATCATATGAAATGCCCATTTTAGTGTTTTTAGGAAACTTTATAACATGTTTCAAAAGAATGCATGAAGCTAAAACAGGCTAGGGGAGGGGGAGGATATCGGGGACATTGGTGATGGGACGTGGGCACTGGTGGAGGAATGGGTGCTGGAACACTGTATGGCTGAAACCCAAACATGAACATTTTTGTAATTGTCAAAAATAAATTAATTAATTAAAAACAAGAATGCACTAATTTATATTCTGACCAACAGTTTACATGGGTTCCATTCTCTTTGCATCTTTAACCCTTGTTTCTTGAATTTGGGAAACAGCCATTTTCACAGGTGTAAGGCATTATCTCATTGCTTTTGTTGGCAGAAGGTAGATCTAAGGATATGCAAAGGAAGGTCTGATGGATACTGCCTGTTAACATATACACAGCGTATTCTGGCAGACTATCTCCCAATAGAGTTAGTATGTAGACTTCCCTAGTGAGACTGTTAATCAAGCTGCAGTTACACAGACAAGGCTATTCTAGGTCATTTCTCTGCACATTTCCTTTTTGGCCATAACTAGCCCAAGATAGAGTCTAATGGACGATGCTTAAAGTTAGGCAGAAAACAGGTTTTTCTTGTTCTTCTGTCTGACATGACCTTGCCATCATGGGCCAATCTGGAAGGCTGAATTAGCAACTGCAATGTGTTTTTTTTTTCATCTCACCTTACCTAGATAGCACCCATTCCAGGTTTTTGGTTCCTGGATGTTTCCTTCCTATTATTTCTAAGTCCTATGCAAAGAATGTAAAATGTCTTTGTAATGTAAACCATGCAAACTTTAAGCTGCCCTTTGAGATGATGGGGTAAGAAAGTTGGGCTCCATGGGGAGGTGGTCAGTCAGCTCAGGTCAGTCAGTTCTGGGCAGGTAGCTGCAGTCGGTCAGCTGCCAAGATGAGAGCTGCTGCCCCTCCAGCTGGTGATCATTAAAAATATTAATGGATATACATCGTGTTCCTGGAGTGATATTCAGGGAGCTCCGCCAGGGGTCCCCGACAGAGTCTCAACTCTGCACCTCCGACCCGACAGGACATTCTTGCTTCAGCTTTAATATACATTTGTCTAATAATAAGTCATTATGATCATCCTGCCACGAGTCTACTGGCCATCTGAATAACATTTCTAATTAGATATTCTACTCATTTTAAAGTTTTTAGTTATTTAATTTTATGAGTATTTGGTATACTGCTTGCATACTTCCTATTTTGTGGGAAATATAATTTTTATCTTGATGCAAACTTATTTTGTTGAATAAAGGCTTGTTGGGTTGGTGTAGCTCCATGTAAACTTTTTCTTTTGTCCACTTTACTATTGGATTCTTTTCTGTTACATACCTTTAAGGCTAATGTCAAGGAATGCGTTGTCTATGTTAACTTCCTTGTGTTTTGTTTACATCTAAGTATTTAATTGGTTTTTCTGTATGGTATTAGTGATTACTTATTTTCTTTGTAATGAGTCTGTAAGTTTCCCCTACATTATTTATAAAGGGATTTCACTTGCTCAGTTTTAATTTCTTGATCTCTTTTCATAAATTAGTTTTCTTTCATTGTTGCACTATATTGATAAGAATAACAACAATAAAAATAAGAATATGGGGATTAGAGTAAATAATAAAGCTTCTGTGAAAAAAACTATCACACAAAATATTTCTTATTTTGCCAAAGTAAACCTAGAAATTTTCACTATCGTTTCAAAACTTAGTATTCATGCACATGTATGGTAGTGACTAGGAAAATAAATATCAGTAGAAAGTTGCTAAAATAATCATTATTATTATTATTATTATTATTGTTTTTTTGGATCACACCCAGTGATGCTCAGGGGTTACTCCTGGCTCTGCACTCAGGATTTACTCCTGGCGGTGCTCAGGAGACCATATGGGATGGTGGGGATCGAACCTGGGCCGGCACAGGCTGGCCGTGTGCAAGGCAAATGCCCTACCCACTGGGCTATTGCTCAGGCTCCTAAAATAATTATTTTTAAACCATTATTTAATTTAATAACAAGATATAGAGGTGGGGGTATAACTAAGCTTTAGAGAAATTTCCTACATGTGCATGATTCAGTGTTTATTTTCTAGGATCCAGGGAAGTAGAGGAAGGAGGAAGAAGAGAGAGCAGGTAGGAGGGGGAGAAAGAAGGAGAAGAAGGAAGATGGAAAAGAAGGAAAAATATATTTTGTACCTGATGTTTAAATGTGCTATTCCAGTGAGATCATTCATTAATGACAACAAACCAAATAATTTTTTCCTAGAATTGGTGGACATTGTTTGAATTGAGAAGACATGCCTCTAAGTATTATCTGTTAAAAATACAGAAAAAAACGGTATCGACTTTAGGTTGGGATGAGGGAAGCGTAGCACAGACTCATTGACCATATTTTAAAAATCAGAAAAACTAAGAAAATCTAAGTCCCTGTGAGAAAATTTCATTTCTTTAGCTTGGCCTAATAAAAATATTTTTTGTAAACTACTAGCTGAATACTAACTTTTCAGTATAGTAGAGTTAAGAATTTCAGAGCAGTAGCTAATATCAGTATAAAAAACTAAAATTATAAAAATAAATACTAACTTCTCAGTATACTAGTGTTAAGAATTTCATATCAGTTAACACCAGTATAAAAAATAAAATGACAAAAATGTGTTTTCTCAATTAATACAAATCCTGTTACTGAACAGAATTTTTAGCAAACAACTAAAGGGTAATTAATATAGATAAAAAATAACAATAATAATTAATGGCATAGTAATTTCCAAGTGATGTTATGATCAAAGTATAAAAACTAAGGTGATTATTATCCACAAATTAAGTATTCTCCTATATTTTCAGTAAAATTGTACATACAAATTATGCACAATTATAAAGAAAATGTAAGCACTTGAGACTTTAAATTAATGCAAAAATAGTATGAATTTCACAAACATAATTAAAAACTGGGTCCAGAGCGATAGCCCAGTGGGTAGGGTGTTTGCCTTGCATGTGGCCAGCCTGTGCAGGCCCAGGTTCAATCCCTGGCATCCCATATGGTCCCCCGAGCACCGCCAGGAGTAATTCCTTCCTAAGTGCAGAGCCAGGAGTAATCCCTGAGCATTACCGGGTATGACCCAAAAAGGAAAAAAAATAATAATTAAAAACTAAAATATGTTACTGAATATTAAATTTGGTTACTTGGAGAAAATGATATTTTTTTCTTCAAAATTAAAACAAATTTGTGCAATTCTAGTAAAATCCTAGTGTTCAATCTGGAACCTACAAAAATGATTTCAGGGTCAAACAGGAAGAAAATGTTTGAGATGAGTCAGCCAATCATAAATACATGGTAGAAAACATATATGTAACTTTTAAGACTTGAGATGTTTAATAGTGACATAAAATAAAAACATCTGGGAGGAGGCCGGAGTTATAGTCCAGTGGGTAGGGTATTTGCCTTGCATGCAGCCAGACCCAGGTTCAATCCCTAGCATCCCATATGGTCCCTTGAGCACCACCAGGATTAATTCCTGAGTTAAGAGCTAGGAGTAACCCCTGAGCAATGCCAGGTGTGACCCAAAAAGCAATAAATAAATAAATAAATAAATAAACAAAAAAATTGGGGAAAACGGAGCAAGCAATCTTATGAGGTAAATTAAAATTGCATCAAAGTAATGTTTCATTTCCAATCAATGAGAATGAATGGTTCGTTCAGAACATGGTTTAGGACTACTGAATTCCTATTGAAACAAAGCTAATATAAACATAGAGAGATACAAAAAAGATGTCAGAGAAAAAAAAAGAATCCCAGATAGTAATTTTAAGTTTTTAAAAACTGATCCCAAAGAACAAGGGTAGTAGTTAAAGTTTACCTCGTCATCCCAAAGAAACTGAAAACATGAGGATGGGTAAAATCAAAGGAAAAAAAATGACTACCATGTTTCCAAAAAATTATAATTCTCAGTATTTGTGAAATTAGACTAGTTGATAAACTATATGACAGATAATCAGCAATGATTTGAATTTCATGATACATTTATTTGCTACTATTGAAGATCTGAACTGCATTCTTTTTGTTGTACTTAATCATTTTACCTTAGTTTAAAATTTTTTAAAAAATTATTATTGAACTTTTTAAGACACTATTTCAGGAGTATAATTTCACACATTTCCAAAACACATATTATATAAACTCTCCATGACAGTATCAAGGTCCTTCTGTCATAGACCACTGGGATTCTGCCCATTACAAAACACCTCTCCAATCCCTCTCCAGTAACCTCATTTGCAGACAAGGCCAAGAATTTGTTTCCTGTTCCCTTGCATATCTTCTGTGTATTTCAAATACGAGGTTTAGTTAACTATTTAAAATAAATTTTACTTTCATTTCAGTCTTTTCAGTCATTATGTTTGAAAAAATATATTTCTTGTCAATGGCATATAAGTTAGAAATATGCCTATGTCATTCTCTCTCTGTCTTTTTCAACTAGTCAATTTTGTTTGTTCACTTGTATCACTTGTATCACTTGTCTTCTTGTTGTTCATTGATTTGCTTGAGCGGGCACCAGTAACATCTCCATATGTCCTGTAGCAAGCAAGTGTAGCCCAAGGGCATCTGCTTGCTTCAGGGACAGGAAGAGCCTCAAACCATTCCTTCAGGTCATGGGAATGAGGTCCATAATTGTTACTGGTTTTTGGCATATCAAATACGACACTGGTAGCTTGCCAGGTTCTGCCCTGTGTGTGGGATACTCAGTAGAAGACTCTCATCTCGAGCATTTACTGATGAAACTTAAAGGGGAAAGATTGATTTCTGATAATAAGAAAGATATTTGTCATGTACAATGTTTCTATTTATAATTTCCCCATCCTTCTGTGTTTCTTTCATGAAGTATTTTTAGATCAATAACTTTTCCATCTCTTTCCTATTTTAAGTAATGGAATTTCTGTATTATACTTTAAAAATTTATTTTGGCCTTTAGGGTCACACCTGGGGATGCTCAGGGGATATTTCTGGCTCTGAACTCAGGAATTACTTTTGGCGGTGTTCAGGGAACCCTATGGGATCCCCAGGATAGAACCCAAGTCGGACACATGCAAGGCAAAAACCTTAACCGCTGTGCTATCACCCCAGCCTATGTATTCTACTTCTATTTTTTAATCAACAATCAAATTGTAACACACACACACACACAGTATCAGTGAAGATAAAGTTAATCATCTATCTCTCTCCCTATTATAGATGTATCATTCACTCCCATCTTCCATCATTATTGTCTAAAATTTATATATTTCTTGTTCTCTTTGGTAGTGGAGAGGAGTGTATTTGGACCATATCTGAAGGCACTTGTATATTATCTCAGCTCTGTGTTGTGTCTAAGGGTCACTGTCAAAAAAGAACTAAAGAGACCATGCAATGCTAGGAACTGAGTCCAGGTCTCTCAAATGTAAACCAACCAAATTAGTTATTGTAAGTTTTATTGTTGCCTTTTGTTTACTGCCAATTTGATTTACTGATCTGTTTAGTCAACTCTTTGTATTCCATCGCCTTATAGTTTTTATGCCTTCCTCATGAGTTCAATGTTCTCCTTCTTCTTTCCCTTCCTTTTATTTAGATAAGTCTCATTTTTCTTTAAATTTTGTTTTATAACTCTTCAACCATCTGTAATACACCTTGGTATATGTTGTAAGATATTTTATATATTACATAATAGATACAAAAAATCTAAAACTTTGTCTTGTGTCCAAGGCTTTTAGGATTTTAAGGATGCAAATCATGCACATTGTGTAAATTTTAATGATGAAATTATTTAAATGTGTTATGTAAAAATGTGAAATTATTGGATTCTGTCAGGACACTGCTATAATTATAAACCAATATTTTTTTATATATTTTCAAAATTGTTGGACTTGGCCAGGGGCTATCCGAGCCACTTACCAACCACCAGAGGTCACCTCCATGGTTTGCTTCCATGTAGGGCTGAGTGGTGGAGCTGTGTGTCTGGAGTGGTTGGGTCTGGATCTCTTCGGGGGTTGCCGACAGATCTCTGGGTCTGGTGTGTCTCTCTTCCAGCTGAATCCAACATTGCTCCAAGGGTTCACTCACATTTGCAGGGGAGGGACCATTTTGGCTGGACTTGGAGCGGGATTTGGGCTCCTCCACCCTTTCCTCCACCTCCATGCCAGCTACATCGAAAGAGAGACATGCCAGACCCACAGCTCCATCGGCATGCAGCCACTCTGTGGCCTTGCGACAGTCTTAAATAGTATTAGATGTTAGGATCACGTCCTTCCCAGGATCTTTCACATTTATACACTGTATACAGTACTAGGCAGGTTCTAGTTGTGATCTGTCATCCCAGTGAGCCTAGCAGGAAACCAGAGCAACCCCCACACCATGAGGTCAGTCATTCTCAACATCCAGACTCCACAGCTCCTCAGAGCGCCACCCAAGAGAAAACCTAATCTTTCCCCTTTGAGTTTCATCAGTAAATACTCGAGACAAGAGCCTTCTACTGAGAATATACAGCAGAGCTGGCAAGCTACCCGTGTTTTATTTGATATGCCAAAAAAAAGTAACAATTATGGACCTCATTCCCAAGACCTGAAGGAATGGTTTGATGCTTTTCCTGTTCCTGGAGCAAGCAGATGCCCCTGGGGTATATTTGCTTGCAACAGGACATATGGAGATGTTACTGGTGCCTGCTCGAGCAAATTGATGAACAATGGGAAGAAAAGTGGTACAAGTGATTTCCACAGGGTTTATGAGATAGTATAGAGATTAGGGCATTTACCTTGCATGTGACCTTCCGCACTTTGAATTCTTGGCACCACATATAGTAACTCATATACCACGAGGGTTCACTTGAGTAACATATAGAGATAGCCGATTATTAAGGTGTAAATAACCCCCAAAATAATGTGTATTCCATTACTCAACATAATTTTAACATAATGCTTCTATTCTTCATTGCCTCATGATAACTTCTTTAAACTCTAACAGGCACAACAGTATTTCTGGCTTTTCTGTTCTCTTCAACATATGCCCAGCCAATTTGGACACCAGTGTCACATTATATTACTATTATTAAAAATGTTTTTTAGTTTCTTTGCAATTATCTGAAGAAAATGCTCTAGAATTCTGCTAAAAGTTCTTGTGAATACCACTTAATACGAAGCAGTTTCCCTAATATGTCAAAACAGTTTCCCTATAATGTCAAAATAGTTCCCTAAAACAAAATAATGTCCCTAAAATATCCATACGAATTCATTCTTGAAGGCTATATTTATGGCTTAGTAGATAATTTTTTAATTTTTTAGTAGATAATTTTTTCAATTAACATTTTGCACTTAGAATTCTGCTATCTTATGAATTTTGTGTTTGAGATAGAAGATATATATTTAGTTTAATTACTAGACCTTTGTAATTAATTTATATTTTTGTCTGATTGCTGTCAAAATTAATTTTTGTCTGGTCTAATTTTATCATGGTATGTATACATACACCAGCAATTTGTTATTATTTTTGAAAATGGTATAATTTAGGCTTAGAGATGTATTTTTTTATTAATTTGAGAAAAAATTTTGAGCCCATTATTTACTTTCACCGGAATGTTACTAATACAAGTTGAAAGCACTTTCGTGTTTCCTATCCCCATTATCTTACTGTGCTTCATGCATTATGCTTCCTCCCATCCATCCTGCAATTTTTCTTCTGGTTCACTTATTTTCTCATTATAGAGATGTTTAATTTTCTTTCTAAGTTATCTATTCAGTTTTATATTCAATAACTATATTTTCCTATTTTTAGAATTTGTATTTTGTTTTTTCTTGTTTGTTTTTCTCTTTTTGGGTCATAACTGCCAATACTCAGAGTTTACTCTTGGCCTTACACTCAGGTATTACTCCTGTCAGACCTTGGTGGACCATATGGGATGCTAGGGATCAAACCTAGGTTGGCTGTGTGCAAGGCCCTACCTTTTGTACTATCCCTCCAGCCCCTTAGAATTTGTATTTTGTTCCTTAACAGGAGAGCATTTGCTTGCAGTATCTTATCTGCCTTGATTTTTCAAACATTTTCACATTATTCATTTTAAATGAACTTAATCCATAATAATTTTTATAGATAAACAATCATTTTCTAAAGTTTTTTTTAAGGATTAGCAAATTCTCCTGTTTCCTTTAAATCATATTATGATAATTTACTGGAATGTTTCATCTCATTCTTTGTAATATATTGCAGGTCAGAGCTCCCTGAGAATCATTCAGGATGGCCAAGGGCCCACTCTTCTCTAACAGGGCTAGATAATTCAATGACAGAGTCTACCAATGTTGAGATGCTTACATACAGAAGTGCTTAGGGTCACTAGGACCATACCAATGATGCTTGGTGATCATCAGGACTATACTAAAGTCTGTCATGGGGTCCATGTAGTGTTGGGATCTGAAGTTTGTTCATTTCACCGGCAAGTCATGTCCTCGTACCTCTTGAGCTTTTTCTTCTTTCCACTTTTTACATTACTTTAATACATACTGTCATTATAGAAATCCCATTAATCTTAGTTTTTAAACTATCTCTCCAGAGAACTCTGTATTAATTGTAACTGATATCAGAGATATGGCAATAAACAGAGACTAATCATCAGGTTAATTTTTCAGCAAGTGGTTTATTTAAATAGATGGACTCTAATCACAGACACATGGCCTTGAAGTCCTAGAGGAATTTACTTTGTATCTTCCAGAATGCAAACAAAGGCTAGTTTAGTAGAGGCTTCACCACAGTAGCCACTGCAGTGTAGCTCGGTGACAATGCTGCTCTCTGGGTATCATCATCACCACATTCAGCCTATCATTATATGTGCCTCATGTCCAATGCTCTGTGCCTCAGACCACTCTGTCTTGGACATGAACTTGTTATTTATCTATCTAGCTATATCTAATTCTAAATAAACATACTGAGAACTTAGAAAGCTAAAACAGTAGCTATGGAAATCTGTCACAAATAAAGGTGTGAATAAAGGGCATTCATAGTAGCTATGACTAATAAAAATGGAAAAGTTTGAATATTGTTAGCTAAATAAAGACAAATGCTGTTTATTCTTTTTTAAAATATAAGGTTGAAAGAATGATAAAGTGAAAACCACCTGGGAATCTGTATATGAAGCACACTTCCTGAAAAAAATATATAGAATGCATAAAATATGGATATACTTATAACCATTTCGATATTTTTCTTTTTCATGCAATATATGTGAAATCACATCTAGAGATCAGGCCTGGCATCACATGGGCTAGATGTGGCTTAGAGTGTACTGAGCACTGAACTGTGGGCAATGGTCTAGATCATTAGATCACTAGACATCCCGTTGTTCATTGATTTCCTCGAGTGGGTGCCAGTAACATTTCCATTTGACCCTATCATGTGCCAATGTAGCCCAAAGGCATCTGCTTGCTTCATGTATACAAAGAGCCTCAAACCGTTCGTTCAAAGTCTTGATGAAGTCTGACTTCTTCTACTTCTACAAGGACCCACCCTTTTATTTCTACTTCTACTACTTCTACAAGGACTCACCCTTCAGAGACCCGCCCTTGAGAGAAGAGTATTTCAAACCAAGGAATGCTTGAGCCACAGACGCAGATACACCAGGCAGAGCAGATACCAGCTCTCCCCGTTGAACCCGCTGCACTCCACTGACCACGTGAGTGACTTCTGGCCCAAGTTCACCATCCCGATAGGAGCCTCAGAAGAACCCTGAGTACAGCATCAAGTAGTAAGTCCTGAGCACCAAAGGGTATGGTAGCCAAACAAAAGGTGGGCACCAAGTTGAATGTCACGATCACAATCACGATCTTCCCGTTGATCATCTACTTGCTAGAGCGGGCACCAGTAATATCTCCATATCTCTTGACTCATGCCAGTAGAGCCAGGGGCATCGGCTTGCTACAGGAACATAAAGAGCCTCAAACCATTATATTAGGTCATGGAAATGACCTAATATAATTGTTACTGGAATTTGGCATGTCATATACAACACGAGAAGCTTGCCAGGCTTGCCGAGCGGGAGGCAAACTCTTTTAAACACCTCCAAATAAAGCATTTATTGATGAGCCGCGTGGCCGCCTGCGGCGCGCGAGCCAGGCTGTGATGGGCTGGTCTGCTGGGTGGAGTTCTGACGAGAGGGAAGTCCAAAAGTGGAAAATGGCGGTGCCCGTGGAGTGAGGAGGGGTGGTCTGGTTTGTTGTGAGGCTCTGCCGAGGTGGTGGGCCAGGGCTAGAACCCGCCATGCCTCCCGACTGCCTCATGAACGGCTGTGCACAGGGAGAGCAAGGAACAGCTCTGCCCCATGTGCCCCATGTCTTCCCTCTCGTCAGAACTCCACCCAGCAGACCAGCCCATCACAGCCGGGATCACAGACACGACACCCACCCTGCCGCAGCTTTTTTCCTCAATCCGGCCCAGGTATGCTGGTCCAGAGACTCTCCCACATGGGGCAGAGCTGTTCCTTGCTCTCCCTGTGCACAGCCGTTCATGAGGCAGTCGGGAGGCATGGCGGGTTCTAGCCCTGGCCCACCACCTTGGCAGAGCCTCACAACAAGCCAGACCACCCCTCCCTCACTCCACGGGCGCCGCCATTTTCCACTTTTGGACTTCCCTCTCATCAGAACTCCACCCAGCAGACCAGCCCATCACAGCCCGGATCACCGATAACCACCCTGCAGCAGCTTTTTCTCAATCCGGCCCAGGTATGCTGGTCCAGAGACTCTCACCAAGTTGAATGCACATTTAAAATATGTATACATGCATCCTTATGAAAAACTGTTTCTAGTAATTATATTAGTATGACATCCACCCAGAAGAAGAGCTGATCACAAGCCCAGCTCAGCAGAGTCCCACCCTACAGCAGTCTTTTTCAAGTCCAGCCCAGGACGGCCTGATCCAGAGACTCACATACACGGGGCAGAGATGCTACCTGCTATCCCTGTGCCCAGCTGATCACAAGGCGCCCAGGAGGGAAGGCGGGTTCAAGTTCTGGCCCGTCATCCCAGTAGAGCCTCACAAGAAGCCAGAGGAAACCCCACACCATAAGGGCTGCCATTTTCCACATACGGATTCCCAGCTCATCGGAACTCCACCCAGGAGAAGAGTTTATCACAAGCCTGGCACACGCAGCTGCAATGTGGCCTTCAGTTCATCAATAAATGCAAGAGATGAGAGGCGTCTACAAGAATATCTCACCCGCACAGCAGAGCCTGGCAAGCTACTTGTGTCGTATTTGATATGCCAAATATCAGTAACAATTATAGACCTCATTCCAATGACCTGATGGAATGGTTTGAGACTCTTCATGTTCCTGGAATGAGCAGATGCTCTTGGGCTACACTAGCATGTGACAGGATGTATGGAGATGTTACTGGTACCCGCTCGAGCAAATTGATGAACAGAGGGAAGACAAATTATACAAGTGATGCAAGTTATGACATCCTAAAGTTTATACTCTATAAACAGAAGTGGATACTACTTTTTTAAGAAATAGAATGGTCAGAGTCATAAATTAGTTTAAAAATACACAAATATCACTTTCTGGTAATATTCTATTTCATGAACTCTCCTTTTGCCAAATGCACCATTTCTTAAGTTAGCAAAAGCAGAAATATATTTTCTACTCATTTCTACTAATTTAAATGCTTAATAGGAGTCTATGTAATATAGTCAAAATAAAGGAACATTAATGAATGAAAACGCTTTAAATGATATTAGAGCCAATTTTCTAAAAGACAGTAGTAAACAGAATTAATCACTACAAATGATTAATATAGTACTATCCTAAAAGATATACTGTTTCAAAATTTATCTTAAGAATAAATATTTTAAAAATGTGATGGTTTATTATACGCATAAGGTTTATATGAGAACATATTTGCCTGAGTTTAAGAATGGTTTCAATTTATCAGTAATATCCACATAAATCTTTCCTCTATAATACATTTCAACCAAAGAGTTTAGCTGGATTGCTTCCGCTAATGGCTCTTCAGTTTATGCCTTTTGAAACAACTCATAGGAGAGGAAAGAAAAGGAACATTTTCAATCTATTCAATACTATACTTCCTTTCCCAGCCTTACACTAAACTTCATTATAAGTAGGTATTAAAAGAGGCTCTAAATGGTCTTTGCTAAAGTGCTGACTCCATACATATAAATACAGTCATAAAAACAACTCAGAAAAAGTCTAAAACTAGGTAGAAACAATGTCCTTAAGAAGCAAATTGTGAACTATATATAATACATGTCAGTAGAAGGCATAGATACATATAAAGGAAATGCCTTCTCTATTTTAGAATTTCATCCCACTCTAGAAAGTAGGCATGTTGATAATGGGTACCTGTTTAGTACACTATTACCCTCATATTTTAAAAAAAATTAAACAACATTCAACAATGTGGCACTTAGGTCATTTTACAGAGTAAGTTTTGAGCTTTACATGGCACAGGTGACTGTAAAGAAAGCATCTATTTATTTAAGTTTTTTGTAATTATTTCAAAGTTAATTTTAGTATTCTAGAGAGTAAATCCATACTTTATTCTAAAATGTTATATTTGCATGAAGATCATACTCTCAGAATCTGGTGTCAAGTATTGTTGTTTGAGTAGTATATATTTTTAATCAATGTAAAATATCTGATTTGGGGATTTAATATCAGTAATCACTGCTAATTTCCACAGACTCGTACTCATAAAAATCATAGTTGTATATGAGTTTTTCTTTCCCTTCATAAAATCTTATCCTGAGATAGCTAAGATCCTTCTGAGAGTCCAAACAGTCAAGCCTGGGCTCATAACCCAGAGATAAAACACTATTTATGGCAGTATTCATTAAGGTACTAGACAAAGTACAAAAAAAGTAGCAATGGGGAGCTTTCTTCTAATAGCTTTTAATACAAATCTTTCAACCTGTTAATCGGCCTGACACTAAAGTTTCTGACCACCACCACTTATTGATCTTTACCACGATGAAGTCCCCTGCTCTGATCAACTAAAGTCTGTTGTAATCTATATCTGATGAGTACACCAAAAATCCACTAGCACAAAAGCAACAACTTGGTATCTAAATTTCAGTGAGGTCATTTAGAGTGTTAGTTGTTTCCAAAAAGTCCATACGAATACAAGTTTTATAAGTGTCTCCGATTTCCATTTGATATCCAAAGAGACCTCCTAATAAGTTACATTTACTCAATATGTACTATGAGACAGCTCTAGCCTAAGTATTTTAAACACTTTAATTCTCACAACTCCATGAGGATCAATTTAGCCTTATTAGGTAGATGAAAGATACAGACAGAATGAGTTTAAGTAACTTTTTCTCCTATCACCAGAAATACGTATGCAACCAAAGACTGAGTATCCAACTTTCTTGGTCTTGCTTACCTATGTGCTTCATTATGTGAATAGGAATTCAATTAAAAAAGACAATTATAATAGTGGGGGGTGAGTCAAATAGTGTTTGGGGAGTTGGGGACACCCTGGATCAATCAGGATGATCTGTTGAATGCAGAGGCATGAGAGTGCTGTGTTGCTTGGACCCACCCTGTGGTGCTACAGTGTTTGGGTGCTGATAGGTATACAACTGGAGGTGTCAGGTGTGCCCATGTTGTTCTGTGGCTCCAACTGGAAACCTATGCATGAAATACATGTGTAACTCTGTATTAGCTCTCTTCATAACAGTCTATTTGGAAATGATGAGTAGCTCACATCAGACTGAGTAGACCTTCTGTGCTATATTTAAAACATAGCACCTTACTTAGTCCCTATTTCTCCCTCCTCTTTTTTTATCCCACCATTGGTTCCCTCCCCCTCAACAAAAAAAAAAAAAGGGTTATATCCCTGGTATTTTGGATTTGTGTTTTAAGGAGGGTGGAATGTATAATTGTGATTTCCACTTTCTGGTTGATCCCTATAGTTTTTAGGAAAAAGTGATGTGTGTGACTACAAGAGTATGCCATCCACATGGCAGAGACTGGCAAGCAACCTGTGTCGTATTTGATATGCCAAATACCATTAACAATTATAGACCTCATTCCCATGACCTGATGGGTTTGAGGCTCTTTATGTTCCTGGAGCAGGCAGATGCCCTTGGGCTCTACTAGCATGAGACAGGACATATGGAGATGTTACTGGTGCCTACTCAAGCAAATCGATGATGAACGGGAAGACAGTGATACAGTGATATGTGTACTTAATTTGGGAGCATATATTAGACTTGGAATTACTAGAACCATGGGCAAGCAATTTATTATTTGCTTGCAATTTATTTTGTGCAATTTATTTACGTGCAATTTATTTTGGTGCTTTCAATAATCTTTTTATCTTTGATAAGAAATCATTTTTTTTCAGAAATCAAAGGAATATATTGCATTTATATTGATTTAATGGGAGCTTGAGAGACAGCACAGCAGGCAAAGTATTTGTCAAAATTCAGTCAATCTGATTTTGAAAGCTAGCACCAAATATGGTACCCAAACCCTGTTTGAGCACAACTGGGTGTAGTGATACCTAAGCACAGCTGGGTGTAGCCCCAAAATAAAACAAAGAAACTTAATATGCTCAAAACTCATAGAAATTAAGTCTGTCTTTGTTATATTTGTCAACATGATGGAAAATTTCCACAAAATTATCTAAGTATGTCAATATTAGATGTTTTTAGGTATGTCTATTTTATTTATTTATTTATTTATTTATTTATTTTACTTTTTGGGTCACACCCGCGATGCTCAGCTGTTACTCCTGGCTCTGCACTCAGGAATTACTCCTGGGTTTGCTCAGGGGACCATATGGGATGCCGGGATTGAACCCGACTGGCATGGGCCGGCCACGTGCAAGGCAAACGCCCTACCCGCTGGGCTATCACTCCGGCCCCTGTCTATTTTAAAACAAAGTTTAAGTACATAGTCCTAAATACCTATTTTTATTTATTTATTTAATTGCTATTTTGGGTCACACCGGGCCACGCTCATGGGTTACTCCTGGCTCTTCACTCAGGAATTACTCCTGGAGTTGTTTGAGGGATCATATGGAATGCCAAGGATCGAAACTGGATTGGTCTTTTGCAAAGCAAAAGCCCTCCCCACTCTATGATTGCTCTTGTCCCCTTAAAACCTAGTTTCAAATGTTCTACACACAGCGCAAGCTCTAATGAAAATCTATTGTTTTATTTCTCCCTATTAAAACATCAGTATTATGTAAAAGTAATAGGCAAAGACAGTATGTGTGAGTCTGCTAAATAGTTCACCAAGCTTGGGAATAAGTCATATAGAGAAATCCTGTAAATTTGGAATATTTTACCTTCTATGGAAGAAAATTTCATAGCTTTTCTTTAAATTTGAAAGCACTGTCAACTTTTATCTTTTGAACTTACTTTCCAACATATACCAAACATGGGTACATGTATTACATTTTATTTAACTAAACAGTTTTATGGATTTTTTAAAAATAGATTTAACATTTCCAGCATATCTTAAGGTTGCATTCAGTTAAATTTAAGAAAAAGCAAGCCAATTGATGGTAATAAAAGTGATAATGCTGGTCTAGAATTTTGTCATTATATAACAATTAATTTCCATAATTACTTTATATTTTATTGAACAAGTTACCATAGAAAATTACAGATTGTAGAAGACAAAAATAGAATAAGCCTGGTGCACTGAAAATCTGAAATACTAGACGAGAACATCAGAATGAAAAAAACTGAGGAGTGTAATCCTCAACTCTTCCATATTGCAGAAGTCTCTTCCTTGAGGAAAACATTACCTTTGTAATTTGTTGCCATTTCATCAAAATCTAAAGCAAAAGGAGCTCATAAGGCCAAGGACAATCCATTTTTTGACTCAATTAATAGCTTTAAAATGTGTACTATTGTTTGGGAAACATGGTGGCAATACTATTAATGCTTATGTCACTGATGCATAAAATTACTGAACTCTGGGAGGAAATCATTTTCTCTTCAATGGGAAGTTTAGTGCAGCCTGTGAGTATGCAACCTTTTTTCGGAAATATCCTAATATGTTTGCTTATTCCATTGAAGTGTTTAAATTCTTTCAGAGTTAAAGTTATCTGATTCATTGCTGATTCGTATAAGTTCAAGTTATCTGATTCATATAAGTACTCCTTGAATACTTATAGTCTGTTTTCTAGGTGGAGCCAAGGAACTCTTCATCATTTGTGGACTGACAAATAATCTTATTAATAGACTAATCAACAGATGAAGCAAGCAAGCAAATGGTAACAGTGTGGGCAGAGTACCCAGGACTCAAGCTTTGGGTACTAGGGGAACTCACATAAAGAGAACATGATGCAGTCCTCAATGTTTTCTTGAATTACTAAACACAGCAAAGTCCTTATTACGGCTGTAGGTAAGTATATCCTGAATACTAACATTTCTTTTTAAATAACTCTGAGATAAAGGATCCTATTTTCCATAATGAGCTTCCAGAATAATGACTCTCAGAAAAGTCGTATAACATGGTCATGTTCGAGATTAACTTCATATATATCAGCTCTGATTTCACACAATTTCACTGTAACAAATATTGATCAGTACATGAATTAACATTTGCTGAATGCTAATGATTCCATAGGTGACTTTTCATGATGATTACCTTCTTGGGTCTACGAACATAAACCAAGAGAAAACTATCAATGATATTTGCATTTTAAAAAAAAAACGATGAATTATTTTCATAATAGCAATGATGACATATTTTGAAGTACATTCATGCAGAAAAATTAGTGAATTTTACTATAATTAGAAGGCAAATTATTTTTTCTCTCATTGTTTTTGAGCTGTTGGATGGGGACGGGATCCTGAAAACTAAAGCATTTACCTTAAGATAAAATAAAAATCTTTCTCCATTATGGGGAAATCATTTTTTTTAAAGAATAAGGTGGGGTGCATTCTACCAACCTGGAAAGAAAAGTAAAGCAAACTAAGTGATACGTTAGCTGACAAAGTGTGCATTTACTGTTTCCTCACTCCAAGCGAGTATGTGAACCTACAAGTGCCCTTCACAAGTGCTCATATGCACCAATTATGATGCTTTTGAGGGGAAGGGTTTTGAGGGGTACGGCCATATGTAAAAGAAATAGACAATGAGCCGATGATTATTCAAGTGACCATAAGGGTCATGTCACAGATTTATTAAAAAATCAGTGCATAATTAACCTTCTGGGGTTTTGTACATAAAGTTGAATCTATGACTTACACCAGGGCTCTGAATACTCCAGAACTTGGAGAAAAAAAAAGTAAAACTATCTCATTGTACTATAGCAGGCAATGCTAAAATATTGCTCTGCTCCCCTTCTCAGAACTATCCCTTCATGCTGCAAAGAAAACAACATATTTTACCAACAAAATTCCAATCTGTGGATTGCATATGGCTGAATTAGGGATAGGAAATTAGGAGCTGTAGGTATTCAGAGTAAATTAAAGTAAGTCTATACCACAAACCAGAAAGATAATCCTCTTTTTTCACTGTCTCACTGTATCAGTCTTCCCCTTCATCATCGATTTTTTTTTGAGCGGGCACCAGTAACATCTCCATATGTCCTGTCTCATGCTAATAGAGCCCAAGGGCAGATGCTTGCTCCAGGAACATAAAGAGCCTCAAACAATTCCAACAGGTCATGGGAATGAGGTATATAATTGTTACTGGTATCTGGCATATCAAATACGACACAGGTAGCTTGCCATGCTCTGTCGTGTGGGTAGCATACTCTTGTAGTCATCTCTGATCTCCAGCATTTATTGATGAGCATAGCAGCCACGCAAGCTGGGCTGTGAAGTGTAGATGTTTTCTATACTTTAACTATTCATTTGTTTTCTTTTGTTTTGCTTTTTGGGTCATGCCCGGCAAGGCACAGGGGTTACTCCTGACTCTGCACTCAGAAATTACTCCTGGTGATGCCTGGGGGGACCATATGGGATGCGGGGATCGAACCTCAGTTGGTCATATGCAAGGCAAACACCTAACCTGCTGTGATGTCACTCCGGCCCCTATCCTTCACCTATGCTAATTGTTCTGATTCACCTACTGGACAAAAGAAGGGGTGGGAGATATAAAAACTTCCTTTCATCCAGAAAACGTTGATGCATTCATTTAAGTATTCCCGTTAGAGAGTACTCCTTCCTCGGCTCTCTGTGATGAGGACAAAGTATGCGACATGTAGTGGTGGCAAGAGAAGTGATCAGGAACTCCTATTTACAGCACACTTGGTGACTTTCCTCAGCCATCTCAGCTGGAGTTATGGGTTGGCGCTAAGGATGAAGGCTAAAGCGAAACAGAATCACCTTGAGATTTTTGCAAACTCTCAATGCTTGTCTGAAGTTTGATAAGGGATCATTTTCTTTCAGCTCGCTCAGAGTCTGTTGTTTTCTGTCTTGATATGACATTTTAGTTGCTTTAGGGGTTGAGGGTGGGGCACACCAGGATGTGGTCAAAGCTTACACCTGGCTCTGAGAGGTTCTTTTTCATTTGGAGTTTCCTTTTCTTAATTTGGGGGCCGGGGCGGGGCCACATATGGCAGTGCTCAGGATTATATATGGTTCTGACTCAAGGATCACTTCTAGTGGGTTATCAAGGACCATATATGTGGTGCTGGGGATTGAACTTGGATTGGCTGCACCAACAAGTGCCTTACCCACTGTACTATTGCTCTGGCTCCTCCAAGTGGTTCTTAAAATTTCTTGGAATATCTGTCATAGCCACCTGTATTTCAACTTAATTTTATTTAGGTAATTGACTTAACAGAAGGCAAATGCTCTAGTGTTTTATGTATACAATTTACCTATCAAGTCCATTATCCAACTACCAATATTCCTCCACCACTTTAATCACTGCATCATGCTCGCACTTTGGTAAATTCAGTTCTGTGGTCAACATAAGTGTTTTTCCCCCAATTTGAGAGTATCTATTCCCTTGCATTTTAGGGGGATCATACCGGGCAATGCTCAGGGGTTACTCCTGACTCTGCACTCAGGAACTATTCCTGGCAGTGCTTGGGGGACCATATGGGATGCTGGGGATCGAACCCAGGTCATCTGCATGATAGGCAAAGGGCCTACATTGTAGTATCACTCTGGGTCCCCTTAAACAAATTAAGATTTGTTTCTTAATCATGGCCACCTACAAGTTCATCCATGTTATAACCAATATTTTTTTCTCAATAGCTGAGTAGTCTCTTGCATGTATGTATACACAAAAAAACACAAGTCATCTTTTTTCTACCCATCTGTCCTTAGGCACAAGGTTTATTTACAAATTTTTGTTATTGTAAATACTGCTACAATGGACACAGGTGGGTATATATCTTTTGATATAGTACTTTTTGTTCTTGGGATAAATACCAAGGAGAGGATTTGCTGGCCATAGAAATCTCTAGGAACCCAGTATTTAACTGGATCCCCTAGGTCACATTTTTCATTACAAACCATCAAGTGGCATGAAGATGGCTTTTCCCTTAATCCATGTTCTCAGTAGCCCATGGCACACCAAGCTTACAGATTCTAACAAAGAGAAGACAATAATTAATAAAGACTGGTAATAATATTTTTCTAGTCTTCTACAACACAGCAAGATAAGCCAGGAGAAGAGTGAAACCACCCTACTCATTTCAAGTAGGTGCATTCTTACTCTCATACTTTTGGGGGCTTTTTAGGTCACACCGGTGATTCTCATAGGTTATTCCTGGCTCTGCATTCAGGAATTACTCCTGGTAGTGCTCTGGGGACCATATGGGATGCCAGTGATCAAACCCAGGTAGACTGCATTCAAGGCAAACACCCTACACGCTATACTATCATTCTGGTCCCTCATTCTTAAGTTTACATAGATTATGCCAAGTCTAGAAGTCTATTTATTTACTCTGGACTTCCTAAAGAGAACTTATGTTTCATACACTCTACTATTAATGAAGAAATATTCATTTTCATGGAATAAAGCACATTAATACATATTATTATTTCCTTGGCAAGTATGCTAAAATGGCAGCATATCCTTACTAAAGTATCTGAAAGTTTTACACCAAGGAAGAATTCATAGCCCAGCAAAACTCCAGGTTTTCCTTGAGTTCCACCCACTGCTTCTGTATCAATTTAGGGAGTGGTTTATCCTTTCACTTAAAAACTAAATGTGAGATCCTGACCTTGGACTTTCGCCCAGCAAAGCCTAATGTGATGAAGCCCCAGAGGGATTTTGAGACTTCTGCATTTCAATTCACAGGAAACTAAGGTTGCCCTCTTATTTCCTGGGTAAATATTTTCCATTAACTGAACTCTGAAAATCAGGCCTCGACTCTCATCATTTTGTATAATTCTAGCTGTAAGCAAGGATCAGTTAGATTCAAAGTTTATAAGGAAAAAACATAGTGCCATGTGTTGATAAATTTTATTTGGGTTGGGGTACACCCAAAGGTTCTCAGAGTTTACTCCTGACTCAGTGCTCAGAGCTCACTCCCAATGGTGTTTGAGGGGTCATGTGCAGTGCCAGGAATCACACTGGGGCCCACAGCATGCAACAAAAATCACCGGAACCCCTCTAACTACTCACCCCAGTGTTGATAATTGTATCAGAAGATTACAACTTAAGGTTAAGAACACAGACTCTAGAGCCAGACTGCCTTAATAAAAATCTGGAGTAATTCACTTAGTCATAGAACTAGAATTAAGAAAGCACTGAGAGCCCCACTGAAACTTATAATAAGCAAACAAACAAAAAAATCCCTCTGCTCTAATCCACTAAATAGGTTGTGCCATAACAGGGTGCTCCGTGGAAGAGCTACATCTACCAAACCGAAAGTGAAACACCTGAAAGTGACCAGCAAGGTGAGGAGATAATATTCCTTGCCAACCTCAAAAAAAGTAAACCAGGATCCTTCTTACCTAAGGAGTTCTAAGGGCATCCAGAAACCTGGGCTTTACTCTATTGGAACTGGTTGAAAGCCTAGAGGAGGCAGCCCGGAGAGCCAAGGACTCAGAAGCAAAGTATACAAAATCCCACATCTCTTCCTGGAGAGCCTTCAAAGCTTCATTGGAATACCCTAAATAGTTTCTTGCTTCATCAGTCAGCACTCCTTCAAAGGATTATTCTCCCTTTGTGTGTTAATCAGAAGCCCTAAATTGATCTGTTCTAAATGGTTGTTGGGGGTGGGGTGGGGTCCCCAGAAGCATTACATTTAACCTAGAGCGAATTTCTTAACTTTTTGAGGTATGCTGTCCTTGTTCACATAAGAAGGAAAATATAACACATAGAATTTCTGTAAAAAATAAATTTGTCAATATATGTTAAATGTTTACTAAGTGCCTGGCTTTTAACTATCAAAAATATTTATACTAATTTCTTTTAAAGGAGAATCTAACATATGGATTAGTATGCACTAATCCATTAAATAAGCTGTGCCATAACAGGGTGCTCTGTGGAAGAGCTACATCTCCCAAACCGAAAGAGAAACACCTGAAAGTGACCAGCAGGGTGAGGAGATAATATTCCTTGCCAACCTCAAAATAACGCAAACCAGGATCCTTCTTACCTAAGGAGTTGAGGGCCCCAGTGTGATTCCTGGCACTGCACATGATCACAATCATATGTGACTGACATACTCACATGTCTGTGAGTATGGAGACTCACAGACATGGGGCAGAGCTGCTACTGGCTCTCCCTGTGCCCAGCTGCTCACAAGGTGCCCGGGAGGGATGGCGGTTTCTAGCCCTGGCCCGCCACCCCAGCAGAGCCTCGCAACAAGCCAGATGACCCCCACTCCATGAGGGCCTCCATTTTCCACTTCCGGACTTTCCCCTCGTCAGAACTCCACACAGCAGATCAGCCTATCATAGCCCGGCTTGGACGCACAGTTCATCAATAAATGCTGGATTTAGAGATGACTACAAGAGTATGCTACCCCCACGACAGAGCCTGGCAAACTACCCATGTTGTATTTGATATGCCAAATACCAGTAACAATTATAGACCTCATTCCCATGACCTGATGAAATGGTTTTAGGCTCTTTATGTTTCTGGGCAAGGGTGCCCTTGGGCTCTACTTGCATGAGACAGGACATATGTATATGTTATTGGTGCCTGCTCGAGCAAATTGATGATTAACGGGAAGACAGTGATACAGTGACCCTAAAGTATGTCCTGATATCCTGAAGTTTGTGTTGTGATGTCAAGGTTCAAGAGACAGTAATCAGTAAAACAAAGAAGTCATTGCTTTTGAGAGGAATACTCAGCACTGGTGTTTGCTAATTTTTCTCCCAAATCGATAGCTATTTAGCAACATATACTGAACCCCGTGTCTAGAGTGTTCACAAATCTTTTCTCTTTTAATATTCATGGTGGGCTCCTAAAATGTTTATCTCTGTCTTAAATGGATACATGGAAAGCATATGTTATTTTCTAAGAATAAGGTCAGGCTGGATGAGAGCCCAGGAGCCACTGTGAATGCTTAGCATGCAGGAGGTCCATGTTTGACATCAAATACTCTATGCCCCCAACCCCCAGAGCCACCCAGAACAAGCCAGAGGAACCTAGAGTCGTTTCTGATTACTAGAGAGTGTGGCCCCCAAACCATCACATACACACATGCACACACACACACACTAATAAAGTATATGATGTAATACCATTATTAGCTATATATTCAAATTGCAATCTGACTTGAGTACAACACTTTTACGCTTCTTTGTATTGCCT
This sequence comes from Cryptotis parvus, assembly GCA_021461705.1. Taxonomy (NCBI): domain Eukaryota; kingdom Metazoa; phylum Chordata; class Mammalia; order Eulipotyphla; family Soricidae; genus Cryptotis; species Cryptotis parvus. The sequence goes on along the minus strand of JAJIBD010003766.1, from coordinate 18,369 downwards.
CTCCAATAATAAATATGTTGTCTATGGCATTGTTCTTCAGATTTTTTTTATTTTTGTGGACCAGCACCTGCTACATACTGTTCCACAAGACTGGCAGTTACAATGATTGCAGTAGACCACTGGCTTTCAACCTTTCTATACCTGATGACAAGCACTGATTCTTGAACTGGTAGTTGAGGATCACTGACTGACAGTTTATATAATAATTTTATATATATATATTTAAACAATATATATAAACTATATATATATTGTTTCATATAATTCTCACAACTCTGTTGGCAACATCTAAGACCATTCAACTAAGTAACAGAAATTCTAAGTGTTCACTATTTAATCAAAGATTTGATTAAATTGGCTTTTGATTTGCATCACACTGGAGTAAGTTAAGATGGTGTGTTGCAGGACTCCTCTAAGAGACTCTGCATCTGCTCTGGATTGCCTCCTGCAAATCACTTCATAGATAGGGGGGTAGTCTAAATATGGCAGCCTTATCTGACCATGTATTCTATACTGGCTGGTATAAATATTCTCTCATGCTACCACAATCATCATGGGACTAGCTAGATCTTACCAGCATATTTGCCTGGTCATGTTGTATCTCTAAGTATTTAGACCAGATTTAAAAGACTGCTTTTATTTTTTATTTTTTTTTATTTATTTATTTATTTTTTTTTGCTTTTTGGGTCACACCCGGCGATGCTCAGGGGTTACTCCTGGCTCTTTGCTCGGAATTTCTCCTGGCGGTGCTCGGGGAACCATATGGGATGCTGGGGATCGAACCCGGGCCGGCACAGGCCGGCTGTGTGCAAGGCAAACGCCCTACCCGCTGGGCTATCGCTCCGGCCCCTAAAAGACTGCTTTTACAGCATACCTATCCACCCAGATGATAGGAAAAGGTTCGCATTTTCAGTCCCTTCTATTAATCATAAAGGCCTTTTAAGTAGGTTTCAATGGACAGTATTGCCCCAAGGGATGACTAATTCACCTACGATATCTCAATACTTTGTTGATGAGGTCTTGTGACCCATTCGTGCTAAATTTCCTGGTGCATACATCATCCACTACATGGATGATATCCTGCTAGCTTATGATAATTCCAGAGATCTCCAGAATTTATATAATGATGTAATGACAGTTTTACCAGAGGCTGGTTTACAAGTAGCTACAGAAAAAATCCAGATTCAGCCTCCATATGAATATTTGGGCTATGCTCTTGACCGCATTAAAGTGTGTCCTCAATAAATTTCTATTAGTCAAAAAGGCTCAAAAGCTTGAATGATTTTCAAAAACTGCTGGGAGATATCAACGCCCCTCCCTTGGGATTCCTAACTGTGAGCTCAGTAACTTGTTCCACACTCTTGAAGGTGATCCTGCTTTGAATAGCCCAAGGCAACTAACTCCTAAAGCTCAGAAGGAATTAGACTTTTTCATGGATCGGCTTCAAAAAATCTTACCTCTCCAGATTTAATCCCAGAGAAAAGGTACGGTTATTGGTCTTCAACACTCCCATGTCTCCAACTGCTGCTATAGCCCAATTATCTGGACTGTTAGAGTGGGTTTATTTACATAACAAGCAGAATTGTATTGCTACACCTTACCTTGAGATGATAGCCAACCTTATAATTAAGGGAAGATCAAGAACCCAAGTATTACTTGGACATGATCCCCATGTAATTGTACTACCTGACCCTAAAAAAGAAATTGAAGCTGTTTTACCACTCACTGAAATCCTTCAGAGAGCTTTAGCAGATTTTTCAGGAGAAATATCTTATCATTACCCAGCTGGAAAAACCTGGGATTTTCTGAAAAGGACACCTTTTGTAATTTCCACCATTGTCCACTCCTCTCCCATTCCTGATGCTCTAGTGTATTATATTGATGGTTCCTCATCAGGAAGGGGTGGAATTACAGGTCCTTCACTGACCACTACTGTACATACAAATTATACATCTGCTCAACAAGTGGAACTCGCCACCCTGATACATTTACTATCCCATATATCTGGCCCATGTAATGTGGTGAGTGATTTTGCATATGTAGTTGGTTTATTTCCTGGAATTGTCACTGCTTCTTTAAATGCCCATACTCCTATAATTCAGGAGCTACTACATAAACTACAAGATCTCCTCCGAAAAAGAACATTCCCTATATACATCTCCCACATCCGTTCTCACTGCCGACTCCCTGGGCCGATGGTTCGAGGAAATAAAGGAGCAGATCTCTTGGCAGCACCAGTATTTAAATCAGCTGAGGAAGAGCACCAGACTCTACATACAAATGCCCACCGCCTTCATGTACACCATGGCATCCCATGGAGACAAGCTAGACAAATTGTCCGCAACTGTCCATTCTGTGCTCCTTTACATTGTACATCTCATGTGGCAGGAGCAAATCCTTGAGGTTTACAGACAAACCAACTGTGGCAAATGGATGTAACTCATAATAACTTATTTCCCAACAAACCTTTCTTTCCATGGTCATTGATACATATTCTTGGTTCATATGGGCTGTTCCTATGACTTCTGAAAGAGCTAAATCTGTTTGTTCATTTTTACTCCAGTGCTTCTCCGTCATGGGTATTCCCCATACCATAAAAACAGATAACGGTCCTGCTTACACTAGCAAAATCTTCAAATCCTTTTGCAAGGAATGGCAGATCAAACATATTACAGGAATTCCATATAATCCACAAGGACAAGGAATTGTTGAACATGCTCACAGAACGCTTAAAACTCAGTTATTAAAGCAAGGGAAAACAAGTATGCCTCCAATGGATAAATTTCCTAAATATACCTCAAGGAGATCCTTGAGGTATATTTATATCGTGGCTGAATGTCACTTTCAAGAAGATATGCAAACTCAAAAAACAGTCAATTCACCCATCTGGATGAAAATTGATGATAAACGGATTGCAGGTCACCTCCTCATTCGGTGAAGAGGTTATGCTTTCATTTCTACAGATGATAACCCTGCCAAGAAACTCTGGGTTCCTCTGTGACTTGTTAAGACTAGAATTCTCCAAGAATCAGAAAACAACTAATTCTTTCAATATAAAGTCTTAAATTTTAAATTGCAAGTTGCTGTTTAAACCTCCTGGATTGGTTCATTTTAATAATGGTCTTGTTTTGCAGTCTGTTGATCATAGTTCATGTCTAATATCTTGCCTTACAACCTAAATGTTTTCTTTCTTAAGAAAAAAAAAAGGGGTGGAAAAATGGGTAGAATCCGAGCACAGTGCTCAATGTCAAATTGTTTCAAGGATTAATGTTAGAGTTTACTTTTTTAAATGTTTTTGCTTACAGGTATTTGCAGAAAAAGAACTTGGATGCTGCAGATTCCTTCTATGATGCTCGAGGCTTTGGACTCTAATTACAGTTCTCATTACAAAAAGTTTGCTAAATCAACGAAAAATTGTTTTCTAATGATTATGTTCACAGGATAAGATATTGGAATGCAGTAATCTTGCACTACAGTGCTCAATACTCTGAGACTCCTAAAACAGTGCTTACTAAAAATTTAATAATTTGCAAAAATAATTTTTCCCAATGCTCTATTCACAGGAAAAGACACTTCCTCATCATCATTTGCCAGCTTTATATTCATGAAGCACTTGATTCGTTACCATTTATCACCCTAGTTGGGTCATATATACAATTGTAATATATTGATTGATCAAATGTGTGAGTGCGTGTGTGTGTGTGTGTGTGTGGTGGCTACCATTATGTTTGTGATTAATGTTGTGTCTATGTTATGTCTCAACTACTACCTTCTCAATTTCTGACCACTACAGACCTCTATTATAAATTCATCAGCTCCACTGCTAATCCACTACTCATCAATTTTGAAATCGTCAATTCTCATACTTATTTCCCTGCTCCACCCATGTTGGAGCTTCTTTATGTTCTTCTCTCCATCCCAGTCTTGGATCCCTGCCAAGCCTTAAAATCTCTATTTGTGATTAATCTTGAAAAGTGTTTTTGTCTCACCTAAAATTAAGCTACAGGTACAGTTACTGGTGCCAGTGTTCCCTTGCTGAAGAAGCCCTGCAAGATGCCTACACACCAATGTTCCAGACACCTGTTCCAGTGCTTAAGACTCCTGTTCCAGAGTTCGAGATATTTGTTCCAGTGTTCCTGAGACCCGATCCAGTGTTCCTGACAATTCAACGAGTTCCTGATCGCTGCTCTCCAAAGACTCATACTCATATGATCACCACTATTGCTGTTTCAGAAGTAGCCCCACAGAATTTGTTCCAGACACCTGACTTTACATAAAATATAGCAAATTGACTCTCACAAATTATGGACAGTGCAAACTATAGTCTGTTATAATCAGACAGCTAGAAACACGTTGTCATGAACTTTGCTTTGGGTCCAAAAACAAGTTAGGATCCTAAAGTAACATGAATTATCATGTTATAATTGGAATTCTTTTTTCTTATCTTAATTTTCTGTATGTTACTAAATATTTTGTACTTTTTCAATTCTTTATAGTAAACTAATCAGGGGAGTTGTTACAGGACTCCTCTAAGAGCTTCTGCATCTGCTCTGGATTGTCTCCTGCAAATCACTTCATAGATAGGGGGTGGTCTAAATGTGGCAGTCTTATCTGACCATGTATTCTATACTGGCTGGTCTAAATATTCTCTCATGCTACCACAATCATCGCGGGACTAGCTAGACCTTACCAGCATATTAGCCTGGCCACTTTGGATCTCTAAGTAATTAGACCAGAGAGAAATGCTGTTTGCCTCCAGGCAAGCAAGCGTGGCTCCCTGATAACTCAAAGGCAACTAAAATACAAAACTACTGTGAAGTAGACGAGACTTGTGAAGGCTTGGAGAAATATTTAACTGGCATTAGTATTAGTCTTTGGTCCAGAGACATGCCATCTCAGAAACTCCCTTCTATACCCTATAAAGGCATTTCCAGGCAGATCTTGGCTCAAAACATTAGCATATAAAAGGGCCTAGGTGAGGTGCTGGGAGAAATTACCTAAGGGCATTTAACCTTGCCTGCTTCCCATAATAGTGGGAGGTCTGAGTTGCAGGGGGTATAAAACCAGCCTGCTTCCTCTCTCTCTCTCTCTCTCTCTCTCTCTCTCTCTCTCTCTCTCCTCTCTCTCTCTCTTCTTTTTGCCATTTTGGCTTCCCTTGGCATTTTGTTTCTCCGTCCATTCCATTCTCTGTTGGGCCTCAACACGTGGTGGCAGCCATCTTGGCCTACACGTGGCTGGGGCCTAGCTGGATCCCAGACTCTGGAGGTTTTCCCTGCTCTGGGATTGTATATTGGAACTTGATTCCTGAGTCTTCATCCATTCCCCACTGGCTTCAAGGTAGAAGGGAACTCGCTTCACATCACTGTCGGGGACCCCAGTGGCGTTCCCCTACAATTGTGGTAGTTGGTAGAATTGAATCAGTGGTTCTGTGATGCATCAAGAACCCAGGTGCCTTCCATCTTTTCCCTCTCCCACTAGAGGCTTTTGACTTTTTATTCTTAAGCTTATCATCTTGCTTTAAAACTTTTCTCAGGGTTTCAGGCAAACCAACGCTGGGAGCAGGTAGTTATAGAAGATGCTGACTAGTGAGGGAAACAAACAGATGTTGTTTCTATTTTCAAGGAGAAAAATAAATCCTTTCCAGTAGATATTGGACATGTCCTATGGCCACACCTAACCGAAAAAGAGACTGAGAAGGTAAAAAGCAAAGTTTTTACAATCTTTCTAAAGAGAATCAGATGATGAAGGAGATTAGAGGTGGGGGTGGGAAGAGATGAGACAAGAGCATTTCCCACTGTGGATATTATTATACAAATTTCTCAATCAGATAGGGTCAGAGAGTTTCAGAAATTTTTAGTAGCCTAAAGGTATTATGTGGTATCTCACAGGTTTTAACGAAATTTTTTCAAAATTTCATTTCCATCAGTGCTGTTTATAATGCTGTTAATAAGTTTTCATACACAAAATGTTCCAACTCCACACCCTCCACTTTCTCTTCTTAAAGGTTTTAGACCAAATTATTCAAAATTTTCCTCTGCATCACAAGAGCCACAAACACTAGGCACAGTTTTTCAGATAGACAAAAATGAGTTATCCCTAAATTAACCTTTAGGAATATTCTTTTTTTTTTTTTTTGCTTTTTGGGTCACAGCCAGCAATGCTCAGGGGTTTCTCCTGGCTCTGCACTCAGAAATTACTCCTGGCGGTGCTCAGGGGACCATATGGGATGCCAGGGATCAAACCTGGGTTGGCCACTTGCAAGGCAAACACCCTACCCGCTGTGCTATCACTCCATCCCAATTTAGGAATATTCTTTATTTCATTTATTTCATTGTTTATACCCCTTTTCCCTTAAAAGGATTAAAACTATATATATGTATATATAAATATATAAAAATATATACATTTTATTTAAATTTAATATATAAACATTTAAAAAACAAAAAAGGGCACAATGAAGAAAAATAAAATGTATTAATCACAAGGGTTAGAGCATTACTGAAATTTATTTTCAAATGTTATATAAAACTTCTTAGCACTTAGGAAGAATTAAAATTGGTTGCTATAATTTTCCTTTATATTCTAGAACCGAAATGGAATCATTCCAAATTTGAAAGATCTCTTCCATAATTAAGCTTTTAAAATAACTTATCATTTGTGCATTTATTTTTAAGAATCACAATGAATAATAATTTTAGCAATGTTTTTACAAAAGAAGAAATCTAATGGAAAGTGACATATAGAATGCTCAAACTAATATTATTTAGTGTCCCTTAATTTTCTTAAATTTAACAAAAGCTAAGATAATTTTTATTTGTTTGGTATTATATTTTGGAACCACAACCCATTGCAGTCAAAGGCTACTCCTGGCTCTTCAGTGAGGTGTCACTCAGGTAGGGTCAAGCGACTGTATGCTGTGCCAGAGACTAATTCAGAGATGGCTGTGTGTAAGTGTTTAATCCCTGTACTAGCTCTTTGGCATCTAGCTGACATACTTCTAATGCCATCTTCCTGCAGATATTACTTCTCTTATCAGGTTTTCTTACAGTATAGATATTTTAAGCTTAATTGGTGTGAAAAACAAACATACACATGGCCACATAAAGAAATGCATAAATTAAAAAGTGAAATAAGCTGCTTCTAATCATACTACCCAGAGAAAACTGTTTACGTGCTGTGCTACAGTTATACACTGTCAATATTTCTAAGCACATTTTTCTCTATTTTCTGTACTCCTCAAAGTGCTATTTTTCTCTCAAAAAGTTGTTATATATCTTTTATGCCTATTTTATGTGAATACATCATAAATATTATCTATAGTCAGTTAATAGTGCCATAGAAGATTATTTCTAATTTTAGTCTTTGCGTGACATTGTATGGTATCTCTATCAACATATTTTAGTCAATTTCCTAGCTTTAGACTTTTGTTTTAAAGTTCTCTTCCTGTTTTAAATAAATGACAACATTTTTGTACATATATCTTTGCACACATCTATGTTAAATCACTAGAAGTGGAATTGCAATGTCAAAGTGTTTGGAGCCTTTTGTCACATACTGCCAAACTGATCTCTAGAAATTTATTCTCTACCATCTCAGCTGGGCTTTTGACAGGAGCTGGATAGCAGACAATTTGAATTATACTCTCTGATGAGTACCACCAGGAAGCACGACCATGGTACTGAAACAGCCATCCCTCTTCCCTAACCTCAAATTTGGTGAAATAGCAAGACTTATCTGGGGAATCAAAAGATGCAGCACTCTGGTGGGAACTTTATCTGGTGAACCTGTTTACTTTGTAGCAGATAAGATCAAGCAACACATATGTATACAGGAACACTGTTTATAAATGACAGGAGATTTAACAAATATTAGGAACTGCAAGTTCAACAAGGACATTCTTCAAAGGATATCTCGAAGGAGTAGACATTTATCTTGGTCATAAATGAGGGGTGTGCAAGAGAATCTCCCCAGGGAATAATTTTAGGAATGAAATTACATGTTCTCAATGACGTGTGTCATGTTTTGCTCTACCTTTTAGGAAATATTTAAGGAAAAGTGACAAAACACTCAATTGTATAGAGTTCTTGCTGGGTATTGGTCTGTTGGTGATTTTCTCACAGAGCCTGGAGGCAAGTGGATATTAAAAGACAATACAAGAGACAAGCAGTAACTCTTTATCCTTTTCTGATATACAAGAGGAAATTGAGCTTACTGTTTGTAAAGAACTTCAAGATTTCTGGCAATAAATGCTGTATTTTGTATTATTTAAAATCACTTCATTAATTAATATAATTACAATAGATTTATTGGACACATTAATTCTGTTTGAATAGAAATAATACTAATTCTACATCTGTTTACAAGTGAAATCAGCAGTTTTTGGAGATTAGGTGGTTTCTTTCTATTTATGTCATTAAATTAGAATATATTTTCTAACATGTTAGCATATCTATACCTATGTATAATATATCACTTATATATATTTGTGTGTGTGTGTATGTTTGGTCAACAACCAGTCATGCTCAGGGATTACTCCTATTTCTGCACTCAGGATTAGTACTGGCAATGTTCTATGGAACTTATGAAATGATGGGGATTGAACAGAAGGTTGGTTAGCTGCACAGAAAGTAAATATCCTGCCCACTGTACATCGTTCTCACAGGCCCTTCTATGAATAACATTAGTAACAAAATATGAGGCTGGGATGATGAAATTTGCTGAAATTTAAAGAGGAAAAATCCAGTGCTCATAATAGTCTATGCTTTAGAAACTTGGTCAGAACAGTTAATATCATTTGGAGCATTCTATACATTCAGCATAAACTTTCAAAGCATACAAATTTTGACCCTGTCATCAAAGAATTAAAAACATCCAGTTCAGAATAGGATCAATTTAATCACTGAAGCATTTCCATGGATTTTTCTCTTCCTGTCAATTCATCTGCTCACAGACAGACACAGACAGACACATACACACACACACACACACACACACACACACACCAAGTATTGCCTGTACTTGTCACATCACATGATTCTAAGCTCAGACAACCCCTAAAATTCATAGCATTTTCTCTGTGTCATGTACTACATGGCATGCCAGCTACAACTCCCGTACATTTCTCCCTCCATTATTTTAATGGGCAAACTTGAGTAATATATTTCCCAATTTCAAACCCTTCAGCACTGACAGTCCAAAACTCCTGAGGATATGAACTAATGCAAAAGGTCCCAGCAGTGCTGAGCATCTACGCTGTGGTCTATCAGTGTCAAGTCTTCAAGCTCTTGAGAAATAATTTTACTTATTAAAACACATTTTCCCTCAAAAAATACCTAAGGAAAGACAAAGCACTCAGTGACCTCTAAGAAAATTGTTGAATCAAAGAGTGAAGTCTGCATGACTCCTCAATTTGAAAATCTGGAGAAGGTATAATTAATGTAACAAGAAAGAATTCTTTTGTTCATAGATTTGAATTATTAAACTGAACCTGTACTTTAGAACAATGTTGCAGACAAGTGGCTTCCTCGAATTTTCTATCAAAAATAAAGAAAGATATTGGTAACAAATTGGATTAAAGAATATGGCAAAAGTATTAGGTTTTTAGTCAATGCTTAGAATTCTTTAAGAATTCCATTTCTCAGAAATTTCATATCATTTAAAGTAAAACTACCCATCAATTTAGTTATTAGTAGTAATTAAGAACTCAACAGTGTTTAAGAGCCATTTTCACGGAACATGCAAATTAATAAACTTAATGCAAATAATAGGTCAGGACCATGGTTGAAGTTTCTATTCAGTTAAAGTATACTAGAAATGACTACTAGCAAAAATGGATGCATGATGATTATAACGCCCAAAACTCCACTCCGAGTCCGGCCAGCATGGTCTCTTCCCTGCTCATGAGAGTAAACCCTTGGGAGCAATGTTGGACTCAGCCAGGGGATGGCCGAGCCCCTTACCAGGAGGTCAGCTCCATGGATTGCTTCCACATGGGGCCAGCCGAGCAGCGCAGCTGTGGGTCTGAAGTGGATGGGTCTGGATCTCTTCTGGGGCTGCAAATTAGCTGAGTCTGGCGAGGTGGTGGGTCTCTCTCTTCCCGGGAAACTGGCATGGAGGCGGAGGAAAGGGCAGGGCCCAAAACTCCACTCAGGCCAGCATGGTCTCTACCCCGCTCATGAGAGTAAACCCTTGGAGCAATGTTGGACTCCATGTCAGTTGTCCCGGAAGAGAGAGACCCACCCACCCTAGACTCAGCTAATTTGCAACCCCGGAAGAGATCCAAACCCATCCACTTCAGACCCACAGCTGCGCTGCTGGACCGGCCCCATGTGGAAGCAATCCATGGAGCTGACCTCCTGGTAAGGGGCTCGGCCATACCCTGGCCGAGTCCAACATTGCTCCAAGGGTTTACTCTTATGAGTGGGGAGAGACCATGCTGGCCAGACTGAGAGTGGAGTTTTGGGCTCTGCCCTTTCCCTCCGCCTCCATGCCAGTTGCCCCAGAAGAGAGAGACCCACCCATGCCAGACCCACATGTACCTTGGCGCCGTCCGTCAAGCGGCCACACAATATTTTTTATAGGATACTGAATTTTGCATAAGGTTCTTCCCAATTTCTTTCACATTTATACAAAGCAAACAGTTATAGACATGTTTTAACTGATACCAGTAAGCCTGGCAAGAAGCCAGAACAAACCACACATCATGCAGTTAGTCATTCTCACATCCAGATTCCATAGTTCCTCAGAGCTCCATCCAAGAGAAAACCTGATCTTCCCTCTTTAAGTTTCATCAGTAAATGCTCGGTTGAGAGTCTTCTACTGAGACTATACCACCTACATGGTAAATCCTGGCAAGCTACCGTGTTTTATTTACTTTTTTATGCCAAAGACTAGTAACTATTATGGACCTCAGTTCCATAACCTGAAGAATGGTTTCGGGCTCCTCCTGTCCCTGTAGCAAGTAGATGCCCTTGGGTTGCACTTGCTTGTGACAGGACTAATGAAGATGTTACTAGTGCCCACTTGAGCAAATCGATGAACAATGGGAAGACAGTGATACAGTGATACAGTGATGATTATAGAATTTTTTGAAGACATAGGACATATCTAATGATCAGACATCAGGCCCTGACACTTGTGACTATATGCCCCAAACTTAATTCTATAAAATATGGTGAAATACCTGGCACATCAGTATACCAGGGTTTCAGATATCGTGAAATGGAGAGAACCCTTAGCAGCTCTTCCCTATGTGGAAAAGTTTTTTTTTTTGTTTGTTTGTTTTTGTTTTTGTTTTATAGCACTGTGAGACATACAATTATAAAGGTGTTCATAATTGGTTCTTGGTAATACAGTATTCCAGCACCCATCCCTCCACCAGTGCCCCATTTCCACCACCAATGTACCCCACCCCCTCCCAACCACCCCCAGGCTGCCTCAATAGCAGGTAGCACCGTTTCTTCTCTTTCTCTCTCTCTCTCTCTCTCTGCTCTCTGCATCTCTCTCCCTCTTCTTTTTACACATTGTGGCTAGCCCTGCAGATATTTAGAGTTTATCACTTAAGTCTCTTTGTGTATGTTCAATGGTGAGTTTTTCCCCACACTTAGTAAAAACACTGGTATCTATTTATATCCTATTAATGAATGCAGTCATTCTGTATCTGTCCTTTTCCTGCTGACTAATTTCACTCAGCATGATAGTCTCCATGTCCATCCACTTGGGTCACACTTGGTCATGCTCAGGCGTTATTCCAGGAATTACTCCTGGCAGTGCTCAGGGGACCATATGAGATGCTAGGGATCAAACCTGGGTCAGCCACTTGCAATGCAAATGCCCTACCCGCTGTGCGAACACTCCACCCTCCTGTATACACAATATTCTGATAAAAGGTGTTATTATATTTCCTTTTCGATAACATTGTTTTATTGATAATAACCCATATTATCAATTTTCTGGTAGTCCATTAGAGAGTGGTAAATGAATATGGAAGACTTAAAAGTCTACAAATATGTAGACTTTTTCCCTTAGCAAATTAATTCTTATTAATTTCAGATGATTTTAATTTCAGATGATTTCAGATGACTGATTAATAATCAGTCAACAAATATGTAGACCTTAATAGACAATTATAGTGTTATTTCTTTAGTCATCTAATCCCAACTACATGCTTGTGTGTGGGTGATCCTCATAAACCTACAGTGGAGTCTTTGGAAAGAAAAATAATTATGCATCTGAAATTAATAGGAATTAATTTGCTAAGGGAAAAGCAGCAAATTCAAACTCTGTACATTGCTCTACTAAATATGAGGAATTCTATGATGAAAATGTCAAAAGATCAATGTGTTAACTATCATGAAATCCTATGACAAAACTGTCAAAAGAGAAATGTTCAATCTTCAGTCCATTCAGTGTTAAGTCCCACCTAGGTCTGGCTTGAAGCTCTCCAAAACTTGATATACTTAGTACCTTTCTACTTGGAAGTGGAAGTGGAGGCAGAAAGATATCATAAATAGTTCTAATTTATTTTAAGGATGTTATTTGAAATCTTTATACTTAAGTTTTAAGAACAGAAATGCAAGTTTATTTAGATTATGAACAAATTCTGAACAAAACTTAATTTCAAAAAGAAGAGTTGGTTATATTACGGCATAATCAAGAAGCAAATGATAGCATATATGCTGAGTGCTAATTATGAGATGATGTAAGTGCATTGTTATATGAAAAATGTCGGCAAATAATATAAATACAAATTTAGAAAAATTTACATAGAATTTTTCAAAATTCATAAATAATTAAGAATAGCATTCTTTTGTTTGTTAATAATTCAACTAGTTAAATTCTAAGGGAAAAAGTTGTAAAAATTATATGCTGCATAAACTCACATTAATCAGTCAACAAATATGTAGACCTTAATAGACTATTATAGTGTTATTTATTTAGTTATCTTATCCCAACTACATGCCTGTGTGGGGGTGGATCCTCAGAAACCTACAGTGGAGTCTTTGGAAAGAAAAATAATTATCCATCTGAAATTAATAGGAATCAAACATGGCAATTAAAATTCTCATTAGCATATCATATATCAACTGTATCCCAGGCTGGAAATATGGCTCAAAGTGATTGGGCACATTTCCAGCATGCATGACGTTCAGAATTTGATTCCTAGAACTCTTTAACCACTCACCAGTCAATACCCGCCCCAAGGTAGAGCCCTGACTCACTTGAAGACCAGCAAGCCTTTGAACACTGAACTGCTGGGTACACACTGCAGAGCCAACCATCACAGGATGGCCGTGGATCTAATAAAAAAGCAAATTGCACAATATCCCATCAGTAGCAACACAATATAGATTCTGTAGTGGAGTACCTTGAAATAAACCTGTATGTGAATTCCTACTTCATGATAGTGAACTCTGAAATGGTGTATAACCTCTTTATATCTTAGATTTTTAATCTATATTTACATTCTAAATTACAAGAGAAACAATATACTTATTTAGACATTAAACAAAACATATACTTGTTTAAACAAAAAACAAAATAGCTTATAAGGCATTTATTGTAAATTATTATCATTTATTGTAAAAAAATTGTAACAGAAATTAGATCTTTCATAGAATAGGAATAACTAATACTCCATGAAGGGTATTATTGAATGTAATGGCAAAAACTATTTAAGGTGTTTTTTTTTTCATTCAAGCATGTGCTGAGAGCCTACTATTGTCAACCCTCCAAGCCAGAGAGAGGAATATACCTCAGCATAGCTGTAGGAGCTGTTAGTCATCGAGAACCCATATGCCTTTGTCCAACTATATCTAATGAAATGAGTGCTTTGTTAGATGTTCAAGAGTTGGTGTCTTGAAAGATGTCACCAAACAGAAATCTTCCTGAGGTCTTGCTTTTTTTTGAAGAGAAAATACAAAGTTCATGCCTAACAAAATGATCTGTGAAAACTCACAAGCTGACTTGTAGAAGAGGAAAACTTGAAATTCCAACCTTTTATTTATATCACCTTTCTTTCCTCTCCACTCACAGCTATTTGATGGTATAAATGCAAGGCATATTTCCTGCCTAAGGCCAAACTCTCAATGTGTTTCTATTTTATAAACATTATTTATTCAATGAGTCACTTATATGTCAAAGTACAGTTTTCTGTGTTTGAAAATCAGGGTCTAGACACAGTGTAAAATTAAATCTCATTCATACTTGAAAGTAACTCTATAGACAATGCCATTCATTGTATGTTTAAATCTGGAAAAGGTGGTTTACTGGTTAGGTAACGTCTCGATGGAAATTCTATTGCCAGCAAAGAAATGCTATTCTTAACAGCATTCCTGCTTTGGCTAATCACATGCTAAAGCACACATGCACAGTCACAAAGCATAACCCTAGTTGTCGAGCAAAGTTGAGGAAAGTAGGGAAATACAAGTCTCTCATTACAGCTGTTTTCCAATGGGCTGTTCATGCAAAAGGTCATGTTTATTCTTTTAAAATGCATTTTTACCTGCTATAAAATCTCCAGTGGTGATCTTATTTTTAAAACTCTCCTCCAAATAGCCGAATTAAGAAGCATACATCAGGGGCAGGAGCAATAGTACAGCACTGAGCAGGTCACTTGCCTTACACACAGTTCACCTGGCTTCAATCCCTGGCACCATATGGTTCCCCGGGTCCCACCAAGAACAATCCCTGAGCATATAGCCATGAATAAGCCCTGAGCACCTCAAGTGTAGTCAAAAAGAAAAAAATTGAAACAATGTGAAAATTATTAGGGGGAGAGAGATAAGACAGAAGACATGGTAATTTCAGATACTGTGACACTTTTGTGTATATGAACAGAAGAGATGTGGTCTTAACACTTAACTTTTGATTCAAAAAGAATAACAACAATGCATAATATCACAAAATTCTGCCAAAGTGCTTAAAAGTATAGTAAAGAGGGGCGGGCGTAGCCGCGGGTGGGCGTTTGTCTTGACCGCGGCCGCGCCAGGTTCGTCCCCAGTCCCATAGGTCCGGGGCCAGGGTATTCTGGGAGAGCAGGGTACCTGGGGGAAAGATAGTAAAGAACTACATAAGAAGAAAAATAACGGTCTAATTTAGGTGAGACTGGGGTGAGAAGAGAGAGATGATGGTTAGGGAAAGCCTTTACGTAGACTAGGTAGAGAGACAACTGAAAATTAAACCAGACAAATGATAGTAAATGATAATACGAAGAACTTTCCATATAAATGACACAGGAGTAAGATCCTGACCTCCTTTATAACAAACATTTCTACATTTTACATACACACAGAATTCTGTCTTCTGTGTAATATTATTCACAATACTCATCAGACAATTTTTTAAAGCACTTGCTTTTGCTAGACTGTTAGTTTCATAAGATCAGTAACACGTCCTCTTTCTTCTTTGTTCTACCCCAAACACTGCTGTCGTGAGATCTTGATAGCAGACAGGTCCAGAAACAGAGATTTTTTTTAATGAATGGTTGGGTAAAATAGAAAGTATCCAAAGGAAGGTCAAGTTGGGAAGTGCTGAATTATTAGTTCTAATCTACATCAAGTTCTACAGAAATACAAGAAATATAAGTAATTTTACTTTGTGCACTAAAGTGTGCTAGTTATGGCTGAGGGTGAGCAGGATACTGAAGGAAATATCAGAAGGTGGAAATAACTCATTCTAAATTTACATATCATGTAATCTGTAATCTAATAAAATATTAAATAATTCAAGTAGTTATATCCATGTGTATCACATCTAGCATACACTAGGGAATGAAACATTTAATAATAATGAATAATTGAACCAACCATTGTTAAAATTATGTTCAAATGAACTGGTTTATTGCAGTTAATTTATTCTACAATATCCATCAAATACATAGTATATATGTTGAGTTACACTGGGTGTTGGGAATATCTCAGCAGATGTCAAAGAGCTCACAGTCCTGAAAATCTTTAGAAAACAAGCTATACAAAAGCAATAAGGTAAGAGCTAAGTAAATCATAACTACAAGGTACTAAATGAGTTGAAAAGTGAGAAAGCAAAGCAGTGAGCTAGATCTGGGTGGGGAAGGCAGGAACTGGGAGTATTTATTTACAAGAGGTGGTGACAATTGCTGTGGTGGATAAAACCAGTAGTTACCAGAAATGTAGGAAAGGGAAGAATATTATCCTTAGCTCAGTATTTTAGAACTTTTGTGTGTTAATCGTGAACAGCAAACTTCTTGGTCATTCTGGCTTTGAGCCATATGGCAATTACTTCTCTCAAATGATATGTCTATTGAATTTTTTAGGCAAAGTTATTTCAAACTGATTAAGATTGCTGAGTTATCTGCATTAGAAATGAAGATAAGAGGTCTAGCTCACTGATACATAATAAAAGGCTTTGCACTGATGACAGGAATGTATTACTCAAGGGGAAGATAAATTTTTTAGGTTTTGTTTCCATCCTTGATGATGTGTGCTTTCTTTTAGACCTGCTCGGATTTAGGGGGGGAGGTTTTCTCATGGAGTAGTATTTCTAAACAACACTACCTTAAATTTACTCATGATATTAAAATTGTTGTGCATACGGCAGAAATGATCCAATGACTGAGACCTGTTTGTTGTGAATTGCTAATTAGTATAATTATTAACGTTCAGAGAATTGCAAAGCAGGACACTGTCAGTCTTGACTGCTTATCATTCACAGGACAGTACTGAATTAAAAGAAAATAACATAGCGACAGAATAACAAAGTGTTCTATAAAATTTTTCAGGAACAATCTACTACAGAACTATGAAAAGTGTTCAGCAATTCAGAGAGCATTTTATAACATTTCCATAAAATATTTTTTTAAAAAATCAGAGATAGTGCTTGCAAAGAGAAACCTCTACAGAGACTTTATATCTAATTCACTCTTCATCACAGTGCAAGCATGTATCTTTAATAGATGGACCTTCCATCAGTGCTCAAATGTCCTATACTAGACATAATCTTGAATCTCTTTTATTGTTCACACAGAAGTTAAGAATTGTATTCCAAAGAAATCAATACATATTCTAATCAAAAGAAAATTCAAGGAAATACGCAGGCATGTTGAAGATTATAAAGAATAGTTACTTAAGTCTATTGGAAAGAAAGAAAAAGAGCACATTCATACAAAAAAAAATTCCCCAAGTAGACTGAAATTGCTTACATCTGAGATTCAATTCAAAATTACTAACTAAAATTAATCCTTATCTTTGAGTTGGGAGTTAAATCAAACCCAGAAAAGAAGCCCAACTTGGAGCCATTCTAATTTAAATAAATAACTAAACTCAAATTAGAATTTTTTGCATTGTGCTAATATGTTTTAAATAAAATCAATAAGAGAATTACTAGCGTTAAAACAAGAAAAGCATCAACAAAGAGAAGCAATTAATGAGTTTGACAAAATCCACATAAAACCTATGTCCTGGGATCTGAAAATGGGATGAGATTTCTGGCAATTATATTATAAAAGATATATAGAGAAGTTTTAAAATAACCCTGTATGGTTCCCTTTAATGTCTTTAATCCACAAGTATGTATATAGTGTGGATTTTAGTAAGCATACATAAAAAGCAATTCTGTAGGGTATATTAAATTATCAATAAAACAACTTTCAGAAATACACAATAAAAATCTTTTCACACATATAGCTGAAATATATATTAACATAATATATTTCTATTATATATCAAATATATTAATACATATTAAGTATATATTTAATTATATATTTGAATATATATGAGAACAATATATTAGCATAATATATTATTATATAGTTATGTTACATTGTATATTAATGTATATGATATATTAATTATATAATTAAATTAATACATACATGAAAATAATTTTGTCAATGATATTGTTATATATTTGTTATATTATGTATTTACATATTAATCATATATTTTAAATTGATAAGTCATATTTTCATTTAGTCATCCATCTGCTTATTTAAAATTGATAAGCTCCTCTATGTTCCATTCCGTGCTTAGTTCAAGAAATACGAAACATAGAGATGATCATGTCTTCAAAGAGTTTTAACCTAGTAATGATTCAAAGATTTCATTTGTATTGTTAAGATACTAATAGACTTATTCCATTAATTGATTCAGTGTTATGTTTTCATTAATAAATTTCATGATTATAGGTCAACAAAAAGTACATATAAATTACTCAGATACTAATTGGAATTAGAAAATAGAACTTGTGGTCAGAGTGATAACACAGCTTTCATGCAGTCAACCTGGGTCAATCCCTGGCAACCCATATGGTTCCCTGAATACCACCAGGAGTAATTCCTGAATACAGAGTCAGGAGTAGTAACTCCTTAGCATTGCCACACTTGAATCAAAA
>JAJIBD010003765.1:0-84080 GCA_021461705.1 Cryptotis parvus | reverse complement strand
ACTTACCCTGGCCCCTGAGGGGTCCCCTTTGGTCTGGAGCCCGCAGCCAGGGGGTGAAGATGGGTGTGCTGGGAGCTGAGCACAGCTGGCAGGGAAGCAGGGCGATGCCAGGGATGTGGTCCCCAAGGCGGTGGGCACCCTCGTGTGGTATCTTCTCTGGACCCAAGTTAATCATTCTAACAGATGCACTTCCCGGGGATGTAGGGCTTTCACAGACCCTGTGTGCTGATGGTTCACCACGGACCCATGCCTGCCATGCTTCATCCACAGGAGTGAGAGAGGGACATAGGACAGACGGGACCCAGTGAGCCCAGACAAGGGAGGCTGGGCTGATGGAGGAAAGGTGCGGACACCCGTGTGTGTTCTGGGATCCCTACCCAGACACAAGCCTCAGCCATAGCTCAGGGCCAACCTGCTGAGCAATGGCTTCCTCTGGCCTTTGCTGACCGTGGCCACTCAAGTGAGATGCAGCAGTACGAAAACCTTGGCTGCATCCCCTCGCCCTGGTCCAGGCTGGCTTCAGAGGATGAGAAAAAAGGGCAGTGGACAGAAATGGAGGTGGGGAAATCTGCGTCTTTTCTGTCCAACCTCTACAGGCAGGGACCGCACCAGCTGGCCATGGTTAGACTTCTGACTTCTTAAAATCAGTGTAAAATGACCCTCACTGTTGAGACATCAGAACAAAAGGCCACAGGCCTCCACTCTCAGCAAGAAGCAGAGACACTTGAGGGCTGGATTATAGCAAACAAACTAGCAAAATGATTATCTGCCACCCGTGGAGCATAGGACATCAAATGCGTCCTGGTTCATCACAGAGGGGAAGTTCCCAGGGCTCCTGGTTGCCCCAGCAGCAGGGACCCAGCTAGCTGGGCACTGCCCCCAGGAAGGAGAAGTGAAGTTCCCAGAGCTTCCTCTGACTCGAATCTCACCAGGAGGCTGACGAAGCCTGTGTACACATTCTCCTGCATGAACAAATAACTTTGTTTTCCATGGTTCTTCCTGGCCAACTAAATCTTTTTCCTTCAAAATAACTCAGTTGGACAGAGAAATTACCTCCCACGTAATGACGAGCTCGGAGCGACTTCCTCCACCTCCGCTGATGCCAGCCGGTGCCACTGCAGGGACTGAAGCAGAGAGAAAAGCGGGGTTGGGGGGGCCATTAAACCTGCTGACCAGGAGGGAGGGTCTGCTCAAGCTCACCTGGAGAGAGTCTAGGCAGTTGTAAGAAACATAAATTCTGCTTACATGCATGCAAGTTTCCAAGAGAGAGGACACAGTTGTGTTTGATACATGAGCACCCTGGATCCAAAATTAATTAAAAGCCAAGTGACATGATGTCTCTGACATTATTATGCATCAGCCCCTAATTGGCTGATGCTGCTCGTTCAGATGGCATCAGTGGCACCGCTGAGTGAGTGCCTGATTACACAGTTGTGCTATTAACAAGGTACCGTGGCGTACATTAATTAATTGGTTTTTACAACAAACAAACAAAATAAATATCTTTTAGGGGGTTTCATCACCAGGATATTATGACATTGGAAAACAAATTCTTGGACACTGAGAAATGTAAAGCAGCACTCCTGAAGTTTGTGAAGTACTGTAAAGCTGAGGTAAGTGAACATGATTTTAAAGAATATTGAATTGGGCCCCGTGTTTCAAGAGTGTGTTTGGTTCTAAGAGCCTTGGGACAGAGCTGCGGCCCTATGCCAACCTCTGCCATGGGTACCAAGTGGAAGTCATGTTGAGGGCCTGTGGAGGGGGCCTTCTTCGGCTCATCTTTAGAACTGTGAGACTCTGAGATAGAATATTCCAGAGAACAATCATCTGTGTGGGTCAGAAGAGTGAGTGGCCCTGGAAGGGGCAGGGCCCAAGGAAGGAACATGAGTGTGTGTCAGATGACATGTGCATGTGATACAGCAGGAAGTGCTACCACACAAGGATATGTTTCAGAGCAACCACAAACACTCTCCGGCTTGGAGCCGCAGGAGGCCTGCAGGGCTTTTTGATGTGTACGATGAGGGCGTTTACTCTAGGAATGACGGTGTGTGATGGCTGATGTCCTGACACCCCTTCCCTAACTTTCAGCTTTATAAGTGTCACAGGACACACTCTGACTTCACAGCATCCCGGTGGAGGTGGTGGCGGCGTCCTGTCCTCGCTGCACCCTCATCAGATGCTGTCTGTTCTCACATCACAAGTGAGTCCCTCTGGGCTCTGAGATGCAGCCAGGCTGTGTCCTCTGCTCTGTGCCCTTCTGGGCTGTGTCTTCTGGGCTGTGTCCTCCTGGGCTGCGTCCTTTCAGGGTGCGTCCTGCTGGGCTATATCCTGATGGGCTGTGTCCTCTGCTCTGCGTCCTCCTGGGCTTCAACCTTCTGGGCTGCATCTTTCTGGGCTGCGTCCTCCTGGCTGTGTCCTTCTGGGTGGTGTCTTTCTGAGCTGTGTCCTCTGGGCTGCATCATTCTGGGCTGTGTCTTATGGCTGCATCCTTCTGGGCTGTGTCCTCCTGGGCTGTGTCCTTCGGGTTATGTCCATCTGGGCTGCGTCTTTCTGGGCTGTGTCCTCTGGGCTGTGTCCTTCTGGGCTGCGTCCATCAGGGCTGTATCCTTCTAGGCTGTGTCCTCTGGGCTGTGTCCTCTGGGCTGTATCCTCTGGACTGTGTCCTCTGGGCTGTATCCTCTGGACTGTGTCCTCTGGGCTGTGTCCTCTGGGCTATGTCCTCTAGGCTGTATCCTCTGGACTGTGTCCTCTGGGCTGCGTCTTCTGGGCTGTCTCCTCTGGGCTGTCTCCTCTGGGCTGCATCCTCTGGGCTGTGTCCTCTGGGCTGTGTCCTCTGGGCTGCATCCTCCAAGGCTGCATCCTCCTGGGCTGTGTCCTTCTGCGTCCACCTGTCCTGCTCTGTGTCCTTCTGGTTTGTGTCCTTCTGGCTGCATCTTTCTGATTGATTCATTCAGAGTGCATTCTTTGGTCTTAGTAATACACTTAGACTCTGCCATTGTACCTCCAGATTTTGTCCTGTCTTCAAAGTCCCTGATCAGAAGTTACATGAATTCAAGCATATCCAACCCCACGTGAGAAGGTTTCTGGTTCCCCCACTGTGTCCAGTGACAACATTACAGACTCATCAAAGCCCCTGATGCACAGGAAATTATTCTAAATGACACTCTAATTTGCTCTTTAAAACAGGTTCCTGAGATCTGGGTAATAAAGCTCCTTCCTTTCTTCCATGTTCAAATGAACCATGCTAACCCTAAAACCATACTGAGAAGAGTTTGTCTTTGATGGCACATTAAAAGAGACACTTCAGTGGGATTCAGAGCCTCGGAGAAGTTGCCAGGGAGGCCCCATCTCTATGGGCTGTGGAGAGAATGTCCACACTGAAGAGAAGGAGGCTGGAAACTGCAGGATCTGGGGCCAGATAAGCCCCACAGATTCACCAGCACTTTTCTTAGACAGAGAAGCCTCCAAAGAGAAGTAATTGGAACCCTGCCCACCCCCCAGCCTCCCATGGACATGCACCTTGGGAATGTCCACATACAGGCACTTATGCCCGACTTCTGTCCACCTGAACCAAGGCCCCAAATTATGGGCAGTGTGGTGCTGATGTCTACAGCTGACTGTCTGGAATGGTGGGCCTACAAGCTGGCTGCTCCCAGGACGCCCTCTCAGATCTGCTGCCAAATAAGTGGTTGTTGGCATCAACTGTGCACCAGCTCCACTGCACTGAGGTGGGTCAGCACCCACCACCAGCACCAGGAAGTCATGCTCAGATCATGGACATGGCTAGGGATGATAAAGCAGGACTAACCCCAGCAGCCAATGGCAGGAACCTGTGTTGTGTGTGGCAGCTGTGTAGGGGCAGAATAGGCCACAAGAGCATCCACTGAAAGAAGGAGCACCCTGACACTGGGCCCCTGCTCCTCCCATCACTACCCAGTGCTCCTCCATCGGTGGTCTGGTGAGAAGAGTGTCAATAAATCTGTCCTGTGCTCTCACATCTGTAGCTTGGTGACTGGGAAAGTGGACAGAAATGGTGGCTGCGGCCCTGAGAGGCTTGGCTGTCCTTAGCCTTAGCCACTTCACAGCCAGCCACACACAGGCCTGCCTCTGTGGGCCCACACACCCTCTTGGGGTTTGGCTGCAATCAGAGGGGCAGAAACTCTGGAATCCATGATTTATTAATGGAATTTCCTCTGCATGGACTCACACTATGCACAAATGATTCCAGAAAAATACAAGCTTGCTTTGGGGCTGGAGAGAAAATGCCTGGGTTGAGGAGCAGTGGGGTTGAGGGAACCCCCTCCCTCCCCCAATACAGTCCCTGGCAATGCCTGTCCCTGAACATTGCTGGGTGCAGTCCAGGTGGCCCCTGGTGAGCAGATAACCCCAACCCCACCACGACCCACAGGCCTTGAATGGAAGCTCTGGCCCGACTGACAGTCTCTGGAAGTGGTTCCTGGGACACCCTACCCCTCTTCCTCAGGAGAGAAAACTACATCACACTTTAACACATGAAACTGTGAGCCCAGGGACCTGAGTTCTAGTAGAATGGGAAGGGGTTTGTGTTGTATGCAGCCAACCCAGGTTTGGTCCCCAGCATCTCATCGGGCCCCTGAGCACAGCCAGGAGTGAGCCCTGAGCATCACCAAGTGTGATCCCAAAAGCAAATTAGCAAACAACATAATGTGAGCACAGGAGTCCCGACTCACACTGTGGCACTCGGATGAGCTCAGGGATGCAGCGGGGCCTGCTCTTTGTCAGTTTCTCCACGGAAGCCGCGGGGGGCTCAGGCAGAGAGCATGTGTGCATTTCTCACCTGACGCTCTGGTTCTTAGTAGCTCTGAGGGCTGACTCGGTTCCCCAATGCCAATGCTGTTTCCTGCAAGAACCCGAACTCATATTCCACCCAAGGACTCAGGCCGGCCACCGTGGCTCTGTGTGTGCTGCCGCTGAGGATTTCTGGAACTGAAAAGCAGGTGGCACTTTGGCTGCTAATCCAGCATCCACGGAGAACAAACCACAGAGCAAACAAGGCCACCACCTGGGCAAGGCCAGCACCCACCTGTGGAGACCGCCTGCCAGCCCACCGAGAAGGCGTCCGGGCCTGGGCGATGAAGATCTGGATGGGGCTGTTGTTGCTGGAGCCCGGCGTCCAGCTCAGCTCCGGTGGTGCTAGAAACGCCTTCGACCCTCACTTCCTTGGGGGGACCTGGGGGACCTCAAAAAAGATGTCTCCTGTTGACGATGGAAAAGCCCAATACACTGACTGGTGTGGAGGCGGTTCATGTTCGGCCAAAGGTCAAATACCGAACATAAGATGTTGTAGCATGTTGCCCGACCTGGGTGAAATCCCAATCATCCAACTGACACAGGAGAGAGTGACCCAGAAACGCTCCTTCTGAAGAGGGAAAGACTGACCGGGAAGGACTGTCTCCCCAAAGGGAAGTGCAGCACCCCAACTCCTTCTAGAGCAGAGCAAGATAAGTGATAGGAATGTGTGCCCAGGAGAGCTAGCCACCATGAGCAAAGGGGAAACCCAGGGCAAGGGGAAGGCAACTACCTAGAGACCACCTCCATGCTAAGTGCAAAGCCCCTACCATAAGAGGAAAATCTGTGCTGATGCCCCGCAATCCCTGACAAGAGGCTCCATCAGTTCAGCCCAGGGCCAGCAGGAGGTTGCAGCCATGGCGTACCTTCCACCTGGGACCTTACCTCTCACAATGGCGTCAGCTGCTGCAGATAGGCTTTCCAGAGTGGATTTCACGGCACATACGTATGTTCCTGAGTGGTGTAACTGGATATTCCTGATCATCAAGTCCCCAACAGACTCCTGCAGATGGAAAAGGGGGGGCGGTGGGCCCTGCCGACCAGCAGCCCTCTCTGACATCAGCACACAGCCCAGCTACACTTCAACAGCTGCGTATCGCCCATTGCACCAGCCCCTTCATGCCTGCTTCACCTGGGCCATTTCTGTGAAGGGTCTGTGACAATCCGATATAGCAGCGGCTCATGACAGACTCAGGATGTCCGGGCACAGGGTAGGGACCATGACAAGCAAAGACACAGGCAGCGGCTCACTCTGGGCCCTGCAGCCACTTACTCCTCCAATCCTTTCCCAGTGGGCAGCTCCTTTATGGAAATTGACGAGCTCCCGTTGAAGGTCCACACAAAGCCGACATGGACAGAGGGGTCTCGAGACACCTGGCACGGGAGCACAATGCTCTCACCCACTGTGACGTCCATGCTAGATGGTGGCAGCGTGATGAGGGTCCTTTCTGTTTGGAGAGAGAGGTCATGGGGGGCTGGTGGCGACCACACACACACACACACACACACATGCACGCATGCACACACACACACACACACACTACTGCTGGATGGCTCTGCAGGTCTTGGACATGTACAATGACTGCCTAGAGTCTTATAGTCAATATAGAAAGTTTTATTTTCCCTTTACAGATATCTCTGTTTATACCAGTATAGCTTATTACTTGCAATGAAGCTAAAATCAAACCACCCCCCCCCCCCGGCCGCCCACCCTACTTTTGCTTAATTATCTCTATTAAAGCAAAGTGATCCAGGATCTGAGACGACAGCCTTGCACACATAGGACACACACCATATTATTTTGACTCTTTTTATTCTGAAATTCCAGTTGAACACTACAGCCCCCACACTAACTATAGCCCTAAGTTATCAAGTCTAATTTCATAAACTGGGAAACAAACGGAATCCCTGGAGATGACAGCCACAATGGTCTGTACAGAGATGTCAAGTCACAAACACTTATTTGTGAGTAGTGTGATCTAGTTATTCTGTCTCTGTGACAATAATTCTCCATTCAGTTTAAAGCACATCATGAAAAGGGTGCACCTTTTAAAATCCAGATTCTGTGGTGTTAGAATTATCCATCTACCAGGAATGCTTTCCTTGAGACACCACCATCATAGACTGTTCTGAGCCTGGCATCCCTGTCCACCACTTTTCTGAGGACAATTCCACTTTCTGATGACCTCATGGTTGCACTGGTTTTCTGGTCAGAAGACATTCACTTTGGTGGCTACCAATGCCTTTTATAAATAACTGAGCTAAGGTGGAGACTGTCAGGTCACTTTAGTCAATCATCAGGCCTGTAGAACAAGTAGCCAATTAGAATGTAGAAAGGGACCCCTGGGGATGGGATTTGGCATCAGATAAAAGGAAGTCCCAGACTATCTCTCTCCCTATTACCAGCTCTCTCTCTCTCTCTCTCTCTCTCTCTCTCTCTCTCTCTCTCTCTCTCTCTCTCAGCACATGCTCTTGTACTCAGTTCCCAGATAAGGTAGGGTGGCATGTCCAGGTCCTGAGCACAGGCGTCTCATGTGCACCCAGGTTGAGACTGGAGACTAAGGAAAGCCGCCGGGACAGGACAACAAGGATCACTGGGTACAATTGGGAAGCCCTGCCGCAGGTACAGAGCACAGGGAAACTTGCCCACGAGCATGTGGCTTTGGCTGGAGGCTGGGAAAGTGTACACAAGATAGAGAGAGCAGGACAGGGAGACGCAGTGTCCCTCTGGGGCCTCAGCCAGAATCCTTGCTAGGAAGGCTGCGGCCTGCCAAGCCACAGACTTGGCACCTGCTGCCTGACCTTGTGCCCATGGACATGTGCCACCATCTCAGTTCTACAGCTGAGATGGGAGGGATTGGAAGATGTAGAGAGGTAGAGGGAGAGATGGAGAGAGGGAGAGAGGGAGGGAGGGAGGGAAAAGGGAGGGAAAGATGGAGAGAAGGAGGGATGGAGAGAGAGGGATGGAGAGAGATGAATGGAGAGGGAGGGATGTAGGTAGAGGAGGGGTCCTGCCTAAGTCTATTGCCTAGGTCACACACAGTGGGAGATGCTGTGGCAGGAGCTAGAAAATGCCACACAGGTGGGGGTGGGCCAGTGCAGGGCCAGGACGTACATACAACCTCCCAAGCAGCAGCTGTCCCGTGTTTGGGCCTTCCCCCAACTAGCACCAAGACCAGGGCACTTGTACCCACAAGTTGGGTTATCTTCCAAGGATGCTTCCATCCTTGGGTTGTCTCCCAAGGATGCTTCCTCTTGGGGGGGCAGGCGCCTGCACCCACACACACCCAACTCTGAGTAGATCCCCAAGGATAATACCACGTCCGTGGAGAATGGGAGCAGAAGCTACGGAATCATTCATGCTACTTTAGGCCGAGACTGACGTTGCTACAGAGCTCCACAAGCCCAGGTGTCTGCTTTGCAGGAGTGGAGGGGTTAAGAAACCCTAATATGAGAGATTTTCCCAGCAGCTGCCTCTGTTCTGGGAGCAGGAGGTGGAGCTCGTGTGTGAGCCACGTAGCTCCTGTGATTGCTGAGGCATGAGGCCAAGTGGCCCAGATGAGGAAGGAGGTAAAGGAGGGCACAGCCAAAGTGAGACTCTCTAGGTTCTGAGGGCCGCAAAGTCTTTGCAGCTCCTCTGAAACCAGAGGCCTCATTTTCTGTCACTTCATGGAACTTTATTCTTGAAAGAACTATGAAATATTCTACAAAGTACCTACTTCATACTTTTAGAGTGTCTAGGCCAGTGGTCTAAAAGTTTTAAGGTGCATAAGAGTTTCCTAGAGAGCATATTCAGACTATGTTTTCCTGGGCCTTGAGTCATGGCTCAGAGGTGAGGAACCAGCTTCACCTGGAACAAGTCCTGGTGTGACCTGGGCTCCCAGCCCACAGGAGCATACATATGCACACACAGCCTAAAATGAGCCAGATACCTGGGGGGGGCACACAGTCCAAGACTAGGCACATGTGTGCACACATATCCTGGGGTGACCCTTGCACCCAGCCCACATGAGCACACATGCACATACACAGTGAATTTCCATTCTGTTTCCAGGAGCACAGACCCTGGGGCTGAGGAGAATGGACATTGGCTCTCTACCACTTGCTTCCTCAGGGAGGGGCTTTTCATGTTAGTTAAGCTCCTGTGCTCCAAGAAACACTGCTGTGGGTTCTGAAACCTGTACGCAGAGTCTCTTCTAGAAAGTAAATCCATGCTTTTAAAATAGAGAGTCAAAGATACAAAGGAAATCCACAGAATGGGAAAGAATATTCATCTAATACCCATCTGATAAGGGGTTAATATCCAGGATATATCAGGAACTGGTAAAAGTTTACAAGACGAAAACAACAACCCATCAACACATGGGGAGAAGAAATGAACAGAAACTTCAACAAGGAAGAAATTCGAATGGCCAAAACATATGAAAAAATGCTCATCATCACTAATTATCAGAGAGATGCAAATCTAAACAATATGAGATATCATTTTACACCACAGAGACTGGCACATATCCAAAAGAACAACAACAACAAGTGCTGGCATGGATGTGGGGAAAGGGGACAATCATCCATTGTTGGTGGGAATGCCGGCTGGTACAGCCTTTCTGGAAAACAATATGTACATTTTTCCAAAGACTAGAAATTGAACTCCTATTTGGTCCAGTGATACCACTCCTGGGAATCTACTCTGAGAAGCCAAAAATATGCAGCGGAAACACCATCCCTACTTTTATGTTCATAGCAGCATTATTCACAATAGCCAGAATCTGGAAACAACCAGAGTGCCTAAATATCGATGACTGGATAAAGAAGCTTCAGTATATCTACACAATGGAATACTATGCAGGATATAATAATATCTGAGAAAATCTGTTTGCAAATAATAGTCTCAAGGTTGAAAGGATTGTGTGTATGATGTGTACATTTATTTTGCATGCAAATACATAGTTGTGTGATGATTGTGCAAATATAACAAATAGTTTTGCTAAGTGGCTTTGTTGTTACATCTTAAAGAATCTTCATCTCTTGAAGGAACATCAGGAAATAGCATAAGTAGAATCATGTCTACGCACCAACATCCACATACAAAGGGAGATGAAATTGAGAAATTCCACATGGAATTGGAGGAGTTCTATAAAAAGATCACACCTTCTATAAGATCATAGTTGGTGATTTTAATGCCAAGATAGGACCGAGAAGATCGGCTGAAGAACTCCACATCGGGACCCACAGCCTAGAATGGAACGAACAGGGTGAGAGACTATCTGAGTTCATCATGTCCACCAAGACCATTCATGGGAACTCACAGTTCCAGAAGGCTGAAGCGAAATGTTAGACATGGGAAGCTCCTGGTGGACAGTTCCACAATGAAATTGACCACATAATCTTCAATCGACAGTTTTGTCTGACTGATGTAGCTGTCGTCCCAAAATTTCAAACAGGATCGGACCACCGTCTCCTTCATGCAAAATTCTACTTCCCGCAACGAGGAGTAAAGTCTACAAAGTTTAAGAAGAGAACTCCCAGAACAACCACCAACTGGGAACTCTTTGGCACTATTGCAGAAACATGGGAATATACCACTATTGACAACATCGATAAAAGAATACAACCGACTGGATCAGCACCTACATGATTGTGCGAAGATTGCTGAGAGAAAGACACAAAAAGGTTTGCCTGCCTTCAGAAACTCTCGACCTCATTTTCCAATGTGGCAAGGCGCGAGCCTCAGGAGACCAAATGCTAACATCCAAGCTTGCTAAAAAGTTCAGAGAAGTGATAAAAGAAGACCTCAAAGACAGAATAGCAGAAATATGGAAGATGCAGCAGAATCCGGGAAAAGCATTGGTACCGCCCGCCTGTCTTTCGTCAACTATAAGACCAATGACTACCCTCCGAGCCGTGATGGATCTATCACATCTTCCAGAAAGGCAATGGAGAAGATTATCCATGACTTCTACTCAAATCTCTTTGATAGCCTCATCCACCTGCCCACATACCAAATTCCACAGGATGGATATATCATTCCCAACGTTCTCCCTTCTGAAACCCGACATGCCATCTCGCTGGTAAAGGAGGGAACAGCACCAGGCCCAGACAAAGTCAAACCCAAACACCTGGAGAATCTGCAGTTAGTACTCATCAATACACTAGCTTGGCTCTTCACATGCTACCTGTCCAAATTAAAGTACCCTCCCAATGGAAAACCAGCAGGACAGTTCTACCGGTCAAGAAGGGGAGACATTCATGACATCGGCAACTATCGCCCCATCTGCCTGTTGTCCATCATCTACAAGCTGTTTACATGAGTCATCATGAACAGGATTGGCAGAACACTAGATGAAGGACAACCATGCGAGCATGCTGGCTTCCTGGAAAGGATTCAGCACAATCGACCATATCCACACTGTAACCAAGCTCATTGAGAATTGTAGGGAGTACAAGATGCCACTCTGTCTCACGTTCATTGATTTACAGAAAGCCTTTGATTCTGTGGAGACTAAAGCAGGCATCGAAGCCGTAGCCAAACAGGGTGTTCAAACCCAATACATCAAGATCCTTCGTGAGCTGTATTATGGATTCACCACCAGGATCTCACCATTCTACAAAGAAGTGAGCATTGATGTCAAAAGAGAGGTTCAACAGGGTGATACCATTTCACCAAAACTCTTCAGCGCCACCCTCGAGAACATCATGCGACAATTAGAATGGGAAGGAATGGGAGTGAAGATAGGTGGTCAGCAACTTCACCACCTCTGCTTCGCTGATGACATCATTCTAACAACACCAAACATTATACAAGCGGCACAAATGCTGGCTGACTTCGACCGAGAATGTAGAAAGATAGGTCTACAGCTAAATCTAAAGAAAACTATGTTTATGGAAAATGAATTAGTTACAGTGGCCCCATTCACTCTCAATGAAACAAACATCTCTGAATGCAGCAGTTATGTATACCTACGTCGAGAAGTCAACATGAGGAAGGACCTAAAACCTGAGCTGTGCAGGAGGAAGAGAGCAGCATGCAATGCCTTTAAAGGCATTGAAGAAATAGGTAAAAAGGACAAAGAACCTCTGGCTCCGTGCACATCTCTTTGACTCCACCATTCTCCCTGCATTAACATATGCCTCAGAGACCTGGGCCCTATGAAAGCAGGGATGAGAATGCTATTCGGGTCTCCTAGAGAGGAATCGAAAGAGCTATGCTTGGAATATCAAGCCTCACTCAAGTGAGAGAAGGAATCCGGAGTTCTGCCCTCCATCGCTATTCCAGAATCAGGGACGCTGTCTCGTTTGCCAAAGCATTGAAAATCAGATGGGCTGGACATGTAATGCGATTTGGAGACAACCGCTGGACTAGAGCCATTACAGACTGGATCCCACGGGATGTCAAAAGATCATGTGGCCGCCCACCTACAATTGGTCAGACTTCCTTGTCAAGACCCTGAAGGAATGGTTTTAGGCTCTTCATATTCCTGAATCAACCAGATGCCATTGGGCTACATTGGCACATGATAGGGTCCAATGGAAATGTTACTGGCGCCTGCTCGAGAAATGAATAACAGTATTCAAGTGATCAGGTAAATAATCATGTGATGGCAGGAACTTCCTCCAATCTGTGCGGTGGGTTTGGAGTAATGCAGGATGATGGAGGGTACAGGATTCAGGGGGTCCCAGTAGGAGAGGCAGGAGCCCCAGCTCTGCCTGGTGGAGAGGTGCAGGAGACCCACCCAATTCTTCCACTTGTCTCTGTCATCTTCTAGAGCAATGGCAAAACCAAGCCACAGAAGACAGATGAGAATGGTGAGATTGCGGCGCAGTGAGGCTGTCTTTCCTCTTGGCCTCACCATGGAGGGCTGACCACTTTGTGAAGATTATGCTAAAGACGAATGAGAATATTCATGAAATATTCATGCAACAGACACAGATACACCCGGCAGAGCAGAAACCAGCTTTCCCGTTGAACCCCCTGCATTCCATGGACCACGAGAGCAACTTCCGACCCGAGTCCACTATCCCGATGGAGCCTCGGAGGAGCCCAGAGAAACCCCCACACCTTGCTGGCATCGATCTTCACAATCCACACTCCACAGCTGGTAAGATCTCGACCCAGCAGAATAATCCAGTCACCAGCCTGCAGATTAATCCAGTCTCCAGGCTGGCTTGTCCCAGAAACCCATCTTACAAGGACCCACCCGCAGAGACCCGCCCTTCAGAGGAGAGTATTTCAAGCCCAGGAATGCTTGAGCCTAAGACACAGGTACACCCGGCAGAGGAGAAACCAGCTTTCCCGTTGTGCGCGGCTGCTATGCGGCTGCGCAATTTACCTCAAATTATCATAAATATTCTACCCACCCCTCTGAGAGAGCCCCACAAAGAAATGAGAATATAGCGCCCTCATGGCAAAGCCTGGCAAGCTGTCAGATGCGTGTTCGATACGCCAAATCCAGCAACAGAAAGGTTTATTTTCCTGACCCCGAAAGAGCCCTTAATACGGCAGTAGTAAGAAAGGCAAACAAACAGTGCCTGATAAAATTTCACGGCCATCCTAGGCTGCCAAAACGAAGAAGGACTAAAATGACTGTCTGTATTTTCAATGCACTTACGCTGGCATCAGAAGCATATATTGAGGATCTAATGGTGCAAGCGCAAAAGATCAAATACGACATCATTGGTCTGACTGAGACGAGGAGGCGTCAGTTTCATCATGCTGTATTTGACACCGGAGAAAAATTGTTCCTTGCAACATGCGACCAAAGAGGCGTCGGTGGCGTTGGTGTCCTTGTCAACACAAACATGGTCGTAAACATTGATTCATTTGAATGCCTAACAAACCGAATAGGAAGATTACACTTGAAGAGATGTGGCCCACTGCCAGCAATTTCTATCTTCTTGTCTATGCACCAACATCCACATACAAAGAAGATGAAATTGAGAAATTCTACATGGAATTGGAGGAGTTCTATAAAAAGGATCACACCTTCTACAAGATCATAGTCGGTGATTTTAATGCCAAGATAGGACCAAGAAGATCGGTTAAGAACTCCACATCGGGACCCATGGCCTAGAATGGAACGAACAGGGTGAGAGACTATCTGAGTTCATCATGTCCACCAAGACCATTCATGGGAACTCACGGTTCCAGAAGGTGGAAGCGAAACGTTGGACATGGGAATCTCCTGGCGGGACAGTTCCACAATGAAATTGACCACGTCATCTTCAATCGACAGTTTTGTCTGACCAATGTAGCTGTCATCCCCAAATTCCAAACAGGATTGGACCACCGTCTCCGTGCAAAATTATACTTCCCGCAATGGGGACAAAAGGCTGCAAAGTTTAAGAAGAGAAATCCCAGAACGACTACCAACTGGGAACTCTTTGGGACCATTGCAGCAACATGGGAAGATACCATCATTGATGATATCGATGAAGAATACAACTGACTGGTACCGCACCTCCATGATTGTGCGAAGAATGCTGAGATAGAGAAAGACACAAAAGGACGCTTGTCTTCAGAAACTCTTGATCTCATTCCCCAACATGGCAAGGCGCGAGGCCTCAGGAGACCCAATGCTACCATCCAAGCTTGCTAAACAGTGCAGAGAAGCAATAAAAGAAGACCTCAAAGACAAAAGAGCAGAAATACTACAAGATGCAGCAGAAGCAGGGAAAAGCATTCGCACTGCCTGCCTGTCCTTCACCAACTGTAAGACCAAGAAGACTGCCCTCCGATGCCCTGATGGATCTATCACATCTTCCAGAAAGGCAATGGAGAAGATAATCCATGACTTCTACTCAAATCTCTTTGATAGCCACATCCACCTTCCCACATACCAATTTCCACAGGATGGATATGTCATTCCCAATGTTCTCCCTTCTGAAATCTGACATGCCATTTCATCAGTAAAGAAGGGAACAGCACCAATCCCAGACAAAGTCAGACCCAAACACCTGAAGAATCTGCCATCGGTACTCATCAATACACTAGCACAGCTCTTCACATGCTACCTGTCCGAATGCAAGGTGCCCTCCTAATGGAAAACCAGCAGGACAGTTCTACTGTTCAAGAACGGAGACATTCACGACATCAGCAACTATTGCCCCATCTGCCTGTTGTCCGTCATCTACAAGCTGTTTACACGAGTCATCCTGAACAGGATTAGCAGAACACTAGATGAAGGACAACCATGCGAGCAAGCAGGTTTCCGGAAAGGATTCAGCACAATAAACCATATCCACACTGTAACCAAGCTCATTGAGGTTTGTAGGCAGTACAAGATGCTGCTCTGTCTCATGTTCATTGATTTACAGAAAGCCTTTGATTCTGTGGAGACTGAAGCAGTCATCTAAGCCCTAGCCAAACAGGGTGTTCAAACCCAATATATCAAGATCCTTCATGAGCTGTACTATGGATTCACCACCAGGATCTCACCATTCTACAAAGAAGTGATCATTAATGTGAAAAGAGGGGTTAGACAGGGTGATACCATTTCACCAAAACTCTTCAGCGCCACCCTCGAGAACATCATGCAACAATTAGAATGGGAAGGAATGGGAGTGAATATAGATGGTCGGCAACTACACCACCTCCGCTCGGTGATGACATCATTCTAATAACACCAAACATTAGCCAAGAGGCACAAATGCTGGCTGACTTAGACCGAGAATGTGGAAAGATAGGTCTACAGCTGAATCTGAAGAAAACTATGTTCATGAAAAATTAACTAGTTCCAGAGGCCCCATTCACTCTCAATGGAACAAACATCTCTGAATGCAGCAGTTATGTGTACCTAGGTTGAGAAATCAACATGATGAACGATCTAAAACCTGAGCCGCACAGGAGGAAGAGAGCGGCATGGAATGCCTTCAAAGGCATAAAAGAAATAGCTAAAAGGAAAAGAACCTCCGGCTCCTGGCACATCTCTTTGACTCCACCATTCTCCTAGCATACGCCTCAGAGACCTGGGCCCCATGAAAGCAGGATGAGAATGCTATTCGGGTCACCCAGAGAGGAATCAAAAGAGCTTTGCTTGGAATATCACGCCTCACTCAAGTGAGAGAAGGAATCCGGAGTTCTGACCTCCATCGCTATTCCATAATCAGGGATGCTGTCTTGTTTGCCAAGGCATCGAAAATCAGATGGGCTGGACATGTAATGCGATTTGGAGACAACCTCTGGACTAGAGACGCTACCGACTGCATCCCACAGGATGTCAAAAGATCACGTGGCTGCCCACCTACAAGATGGTCAGACTTCCTTGTCAAGACCCTGAAGGAATGGTTTTAGGCTCTTCATATTCCTGGAGTCAACCAGATGCCATTGGGCAACATTGGCATGTGATAGGGTCCAATGGAAATGTTACTGGCACCTGCTCGAGCAAATCAATGAATAACGGGATTCAAGTGATCAAGTGATGCATGCAACTTTAGAATTTTAACATTTGTTACTTTCAATCTTTTCAGTAAAACAACTTGATTTAACACACTTCTCTCACAAAGTGTTTGAGATGTGAGTGCCGGGGAAGGTGAGGTGACAAGCAGGCTGAGGCAGAAGCCCTCTCAGAAGTGCTCTGAGACTTCTGCAAAGCTGTTCTGCCACTGGTCGTGCCAGAGAGACTGGAAACTGAGCCATACCAGCATTTTTCGGGACCAATCACATCACTACCTCATCAGTGGAGGGAGGCCCTGAAACGGCTTAGATCAACCATAGTCACCAACCATGCAGCTGCCCCCAGAAAAACATTTAAGGCTACTTTTGTCTAGGTTTCTGCTCTTTTAACTTCATTCCATTCTGAAGATGATATGTGACTCATGTGAGTCTCTCAACAGTGAACAGATCTAGCAGGTCTCAGACATGGACAGAGTCACTCACACGGGGCTTCTCTCTGCGACATTCTAGAAACATTGCAACATTCTAGAAACACTGTGGAGATGTCATGTCAAAGAACCTCAGGCATGGACAGGCAGCGACATCTCAGGATTCCAGTCCTTGAGAGACAGGTGCTTGCCCAGTTCCCATAACCACTGACTCGGCTTCATGTGCAGTCCACAGCATAGCTCACCCTACCCCGACAAAGCTCACTGTGGGGCACATGCCCCAAGAAACTCCTGAGGCAGTGGCTGCGCCGTGGCTCCAGACCCCAAGCAAGCAGGTGCTGTTGGCAGCCACTGTCTGCTCCTGGCTGTTTGGGGGGAGCAGACTCCACAGAGGCACAGTCTCAGCCTGGCCACAGCCAGCATGCGTCTACTGCTCCCCCATCCTCCTGTTGCCGCTGTGCTCTCAGGAGCTTTGGAAGTAGCAGATGTGTCTGTCATGGTCCTTTCCTGGTGTCCCCACTGCTCTGCTCAACTCCCCTTTGCCTTGAGTACAACCTGGCCTTCTGCTCCTTCCTATTGCTCCAGCTGTGACAATCTCTGGGAACGTCTTATTGCTGCGTGGATGGCGCCTCCTTACTGGAGCTAGGGTACCTGTGGACTGCCAGTGGTTGGCTCAGTGGTGATGCTGATGCTTCTGAGGCCATGTATGCACGTCTTGGTCCTATGTCACCCCTCTGCAGTCAGGGGGCAGACCCTCTCCCTTGCTTTGGTTGTATCTATTTTATTCCCATTGCTGACAAGTGCTGGCTAACAGCTGGGCTCCCCTAAAACCCTCTGGCATTTCCTCTACTGCTGGGAACAGACCCTTCACCATTACGAAAGCTTTAGGCTAACTACTCTCTTCGTCTCAGCTACATTCTGCTGTTCTGTCCGCATTTATTTTTGACTTAGTTGTTTGATTCCGATAATTACAGGAGGAACTGAATTTTTTTCTTACTCACTAGGAATTATTTCGGGGTAGGCTTCCCGAGCAGTGTTCAGGGGGCCTAGAAATGCCTCCAGAGACTCCTGGCTTCGTGGGAGACACGGATGAGACATTTCTGGAGGCCAGTGCTTGGGACCTTCAGGCGAGCATCTAGCCTTGTTGGGGGAGACTCTGTAGTGCCAGGGAGGGAGTGCACTGATTTGGCCACATGCATGGTAGCACTTTAACACGGAACAATCACTCTGACTGTTCTGGATAGAATTAACATGATGGGACTGGCCAGGTTCCCAGCCAAGTACGTACAGCAAAGAACAGACACACGAAAAATCTCTGGCATGCATGCACTTAGGAAAGTTGTAGGGTTAATGGGAAGCAGCAGAGAAATGTGAAAAGCAATGACTGGTGATGCAGAAAGAAAATGTGGTGACCACAACCTCCCAGCCTCATTCAGGAATGAGTTTCAAGAAAGACGAGCCTTTTTTTCCTCCAGGCTCCATAAGATGGGACGGGATATGGAGCTAATTTTATGCCTAGGAGAAAGGAGCCAAGTCCACCTTTGTGTATGTGAAATTCGTTGGAAGCCCATTGTGCTGAATACCAGAACAGCCTAAGGTGGGGTACAAGAAACTAGGGGGAATGGGTCGGCCTCTGTAAAATCAACCGAGAAGGGAAAGCCTGCAAAATGGTTAGCTGCAGTTGTATTGCAGTTAAGGACTATGACAAAGAATCCCAGGCCAAGGATGTCATTTAGGACTACTTCAAATGCTGAAAATAAGTAAGAATTTTGGCTCTTTACAAAAAAAAAAAAAAAAACCCTATGAAAAAGCTTGGACGGGATGGGTTGTGGGGGCTAGTGGCTCATCATTCCTTAGTTGCACTGCTCAGGGCACCTTGAAGGAAGGCAGGAAAAAGTCCTGTGGCATCAGAGAGCTGGGAAAGTCCAGGTCTGGCCAGAGCCTGCAAATGTCGCCTAAAACAAGAACAGGGTGAGAAGACAGTGCCTGGTGGGTATTGGCATCCCCAGGCACAGGAATTTCATGGCTGGGGCAATCATGCAGGAGTTTGGGTGAGAAGGGGATGGGAATTGGGAATGTCCCAAACACCTGCCCGGTGTCAACAGAGCCTCACGACACAGCAGCACTCTCCGGTCCCTGGGGCAAGCATGCTCAACCTGGGATTCAAGCCCCACCATCCCGCCTCAAAAGTAAGCATAAAACATGGACGTTTGCAAATGTGGAAGGTCTCCCAAGTAGCACTTCTCCTAACTTCTTCCCTTAAGACCCACCAGAACACTCACTGGCCTGAAACAAGGGTGTTTGCAGAGGGAGTAAAAAGTCCTAACTGGCCTCCTCACACATGGGCAGCACTGACTGTGGACACTGCAGAGAATCAAGGAATGAATTAATGTCAAACCCACAGAACCTGAGCAAACAAAAGAAGAAAATGACTAACTCAGGGGATAGCAAACATGAAAAAACCAGAACTAATCCTCCAAAATAAACCATGTACTGGAAGCAAACAAACAAGGGGCAGGTGGGCAGCACCACGCAGAGGGATTCTCACTGTCCTCCCGCACCTGCTATATCCAGGCATGGGTGCAGCCGTGGCACCCCTTGGCCCTCCCCTCTGCCCCGAGCTTCCCAGGTGAGATCATGTGCGTGTTTGCTAGCTTAGACACAACCAAGGCAACAAATGTCACTGTAACGGTGGCCTGTGGATCCTGGTTCACCACAGGGCTACTGCCGGTTACCTTCCACCTCAACACTCAAGGGCTTTAAACCAAAGCTGAGAGTGCCAGAGCACTGAGTCTAGAGGAAACTGTCTCCACTTCTCAGAGATGAGAGAACATGTCCAAGTAGCATGCGAAGGGACCGTGAGAGATGCCCAAGCAGGTAACGCCCGGACGCTGGAGCCCAGCTGAGCCTCTCATACTCTCTGCTCCTCTCACGCTGCCAGTTCACGAGGGGAATGAGCAGTGCCCACGCCACAAGCATCTCCACGACGGGCAGCTCATGTTTACTCTGTGCTGTTCCCGGTGCCCTGAGCTGGGCAATGGGAAGGCATCAGGTTTATCGGAGATGGAGCTGGGCACTCTCCATTCTGGCCATGAGGTCTGTCAGACAGAGGACGGTTTCCTGGAGTGTTAGTCAGGGTTGGCGGAGAAAAAAGGTGGGAGCCCAAGGGGGTGGTGAGTCTGGTGTATACAACCATTTCCTCTTCCTCAGCCTTCTGAGGGGCCTTGGACAAAGCGATGATTCCATCCCAAGCCCTAACCAGTTTGCTGCATCTGCCCCTGACCAGTGTGGCTCAGCCTTGAAAGAGAGTTGTGGACGCGCCTCCTGGGGCCCGGAGGAAGCACACACCCTGGCTGTCCTCTGCCAGGAATGGGTTTCCCAGCTCCTAATGGTTCTGGGATGCATGGGCTCAGGTTGGGGTATGCTGAGAACATTTGTTGTTCAAGCTGCCATTGACGGCCCACACAGAGCCCACCCAAGATGCACCTTCTGGCATGCTTCATTGTTTTAATGAAGGAGAAAGTTTCTAACTAGTGGGCCAAGGTAGACAATGGGGGTGGCATACCCTGGAACATGGCAGCTGTGTGGCTGTGTCTAGAAGGCCCCATAGTGGGCAGGTGAATGGGCACAATCCCGGAGCCCTGGGATCCCTGTGGGTAGCGGGGATACCCTGTCACCTAGGCAGGATGCAGGGTCGGACACTAAAGCCTCAAACATTCCTTACAGGTGAATTTCTCAAGTGAAAGCAAATACAATAAACAAATGCTGGGCTCAGGGGACAAAGGCAGTTCTCGAGACAAAGAAAGACCTGCAGGGTTTACATTTTCATTCTCTCAGCAGTCCGTCTGCAGTTCTGAGGCATGATTCAAAGAGGGACAGAAGCTTGGCGACATGGGGAAATCGCCACTGTGGGGACTCAGCACCTGCACCCGCCCAGTTCCAGACTCCATCCTGGTGCTAGAGATACTGCCACACAAGAGGGACACCCCTGGCATTCTGCTCACGTCCAGCCACTGGTCCTTCTCATGCCAGAAGGGACATCTCAGCACAACCTGGAACTCGGACCAGCAGGGAGGTATCTGGGCGCTGACTGGGCACTCCCTGCCTAGGACCTGGAAAGTCCAGGGGAGGGAAAGGAGCCCCCAGGACACGAGGGGAGATTTGTCCTTCCTTGGGTGACAGACAGGAGATGACACTGAGGGTACCAGCATCCCTGAAGAGACCCCAATGCCAGGGAATCTGAGGGGAGAGAAGGAGACACTTCCTAGAAGAGGAACTGGATTGAAAAGTGGAGCCACCTCTGCCTGAGGATGCCCTGTCCATGCCCTGCTGTGTCTCTGTCGCTGGTGTCCCTGCTCTGTGTCTCTGCTGTGTCTCTGCTCCATGTCCCTGCTCCATGTCTCTGCTTCGTGTCCCTGCTCAGTGTCTCTGCTCCTTGTCCTTCTCCATGTCCCTGTTCCGTGTCTCTGCTCCATGTCTCTGCTCCATGTCCCTGCTCCATGTCTCTGCTCCATGTCACTGCTCTGTGTTCCTGTTCCGTGTCCCTGCTCCATGTCTCTGCTCCATGTCCCTGCTCCATGTCCCTGCTCCGTGTCCCT
Organism: Cryptotis parvus; assembly: GCA_021461705.1. NCBI lineage: Eukaryota > Metazoa > Chordata > Mammalia > Eulipotyphla > Soricidae > Cryptotis > Cryptotis parvus. The sequence goes on along the minus strand of JAJIBD010003765.1, from coordinate 62,838 downwards.
GCTCCGTGTCTCTACTCCTTGTCCTGCTCCATGTCTCTGCTCCATGTCCCTGCTCTGTGTCCCTGTTCCATGTACCTGCTCCGTGTCTCTGCTCCTTGTCTTGCTCCTTGTCCTGCTCCATGCCCCTACTCCGTGTCCCTGCTCCGTGTCTCTGTTCCTTGTCTTGCTCCATGTCCCCGCTCCATGTCTCTGCTCTGTGTTCCTGCTCCGTGTCTCTGCTCCTTGTCTTGCTTTGTGTCCCTGCTCTGTGTCCTGGTGTGTCCCCTGTGCTGTGTCTCTGCTCTGTGTCCCTGCTCTGTGTCCCTGTTCCTTGTCCTTCTCCATGTCTCTACTCCGTGTCTTACTCCATGTCCCTGCTCTGTGTCTCTGCTCCCTGTCTTGCTTCGTGTCCATGCTCCATGTCCTGGTGTGTCCCTGCTCTATGCTCTGTGACCATGTCTCTGCCAGTTCTCCAGAGCCCACGGCCCCGGGCCTGGCTCCCCTTCTTCCTGCAGGGAGGCCTGGCCAAGGTGTCCTAGGCAAAGTCTGGCAGTGCTGAGGATCCTGCTCCCACCTGGGAATGGAGCGAGTTCGTTACCCCCAAGTATGTGCTGCCTCCACATCTCAGCTCTGTCACCCATACAGGCTGCCCCTTCTTGGGCAATACTTTCCAAGTGCTCCCATGAGTACCCCCAGAGCCCTCCAAAGGCCAGTCCACACATTCATAAAGATACATCCAATGGCCAGTCCACATACTGTAAACACCACTGGGCTGTGTCAGGCACAGGGCCCCGTCATAGACCTTTCTGTTCATTTTGGAACTGCTGAGCAGAAGCTGCTGCTTTCACACAAGATGAAGTTCTCCAGAGACCCAAAGCTCATATATGAGGACAGGACAGGGCTGCAAGGCCTGGACGGCACCTCTGGCCAACTCTTCTCATGGTTATCTGAACAGAGAACAGTGTCCACAGCTGAGCTTTAGAGGCGGAGAAAACTTCATCTCGGGCAGAACTATCCACCAACCACTCTGACCTTGAAAACTTCCTGAATCAGTAATTTTCACATCAGCATCTTTCTATTCTATTGAGATGCTCTAGAGTGTGCTGTGCAAAGAATCGGGGTGAGGCCGCCGCCTGCAGGTCACGTGAGCAGTGCTGGGCCCATCTTTCCAGCAGGGCAGTGCGGGTGGGGGTGGGGGGACAGTTGGCAGATGGATCCCGACGTGGCTTGTCATTTCTCTGAAATTGTACTCGGGTTTACTCAATAAAGCCGGCGTCTCCAGAAAGCTGGGCTCGGCTCCTCAAATCCGTTAAACTGCCTTTTATAGCCAGAAAGCCTCCAATTATCTCCCTGTCTTGGGCTCTCTCAGTGGCTGCGGAGCCGTATCGGTGCATGCCCTCATTCTGCTGGCGAGAACGGATGGGCCACTCTGTATGGCGGTATAATAAAGACTTCTATCACAAAGAATAAACAACTAAATGAGCAGCAATAAACTTAATTTGCACATTAGATATGCTTTTCCAAGTTCCGACATTTCAGTTGAAAATAATGCTGAAGCAATGAGGCCTATAATTGAACATCCAAAACTTCTCCAGAGGGAACACAAACAAATGTTGCCTGCAAACAAGATCATTTTTATAGCCTGCTGTTACTCTGCTTTTTAATAATTTTCCAAATGCCAGATCAAATAATTGCCCCTCTGATGTGATTTTCATATACCTCTTGGTGGGCGCTCATGTACTGCTCTTTGTCCGCAAGCTCAGTCACGAAGACCCTCCGGCTACCTGGAATGCGCCCTGCCTGTGTGCTGGGGCCGAGGGGCCCCGTTCCTGCACCACACAGCACTGTGCCTTGTTGGGGCTCGTGAGGCTGAGGCTAATGGCACTCGCATGTTTCTGAACGGAAATTGCCTTTCCTGCAGCAGGAGCGCAATCAGAATTTCCCGCCATGCACTGCAGATAACTTCAGAATCCTCTTCCCACAGATAAGCCCCTATCAGCTAAAGACTAAGCTGGGAATATCTTCCTCTTGTAACTATTATCTTTTTACATGTTATCTAACAAGGGCATTTCTTGCATGACTGAGGCCGATAAGTAAATTCAAAGAGAGAGGATTGTTTTTTATCAGCTTTCCTGAAATTTCTCATTTGCTCCTTACCACCCTATTACCAGTAAGGTCACTATATGCTGATTCTGTTTTGAGAAACAAAATTATATTTGGCTCCATGATGACAATTAGATGTGAAAGTGGGTGTGAGAGTGTATACACATACACTCACACACAAATGAGTATGCATGCACGTGCGTGCACACACACAGAGTGCATACACGGACCAATAAGCTTTTAAGGGTATAAAAATGACTGCCACTAAGATTATTTTTCAGGTAAAAGCCTTATATATTTTTTTATAAACGTTGTTTTGGGCCACACCCTGCGGTGCTCAAGGGTTACTCCTGGCTCTACACTCAGAAGTCACTCTTCGTGGACTGGGGGTGGGGGCATATGGAATGCTAAGGGTCAAACTCAGGTCTGCCAAGAGCCAGGCAAATACCCTTTCTGCTATACTATGACTTGGGCCCCAAAGTGTTAGGTTTTTAGGGTTTTAAAATAATAACCCCTGGCAGCCTGCCTTCTTGTCTCTTCTGGAAGGCCACTGAGCCAGCAGGCTGTGTGGAGGGTATGCTGAAGCTAACCTTACCCCACACCCATATGCACAAAGCAACTCCACAGCCAACACACTGGCTGGCTGGGAATGAGTGGAAGCAGCTGGCGGATGCCCGGTGTGCCCATAAGACTGCCCTCAAGACAAGGTCAGGAGAACTCAGAGAACAACTTCTCTTGTAGGGTTAGCAGGAGGCCCGGCTGCCTGTGTCTGCCTGCAGGAATCAGTACCAAAGTCCCCAGGTGACTAGAAATGAGCTGATTGTCCTCTGATACCACTGACTCACAAAAGGCTGCACAATAGACCCTGAGAATTTCCAAGCAAGGCCGTTGGGGTGAGAGGTCCTGGCAAACAGGGGGCTCTGAGTGCCCATCCCTCTGCTCAGGGGCACAGAAACAGTGAGGCCTAATTGCTGGGTCCATGGTCCTCTTTATGTTTCTGTTCAAGGGAAGACATGGATGCTATAGAGAGAATCAACAGGTACATGAGATCAAGACAAGATGCAGAGAGAAATGACGGGGTTGGGCTGAGACACAGTGCAGCAGGTAGGGCACACACAGCTGGCCTAGCTTCCAACCCCAGTACCCCATATGGTGCGTTGAGTCCCCCAGGACTGATCCCTAAGTGCAGAACCAGGAGGAAGTCCTGAGCTTGGCTGGTGTGGCACAAAATCAACAACAACCAAAAACAAATAAAACACGAAGGAAGAAAATGAAAGATGAAAGAGAGTAGGTTGTGGCTTGGTCTCCTTTCAGTCCACTAGTACCCAGCAAAGAAATCTGAAAACAGTCACACACATAAACCAGGCGATTACATTTTCAATGGAGCAAACTGATTTGGCATTTTCTTAGTGACAGAGTAGAGCACCTAGGAACTGTGATGTCTGTGCTGGTCGACCCTAAACTGTAGAACCCATAATGTCTGCCTCCCATGGGGACCCTCGCTAGCAAACCTGGGGCCAGAGATCTTGAAGTTCCTCAGCTGCTGCCAGAATTAAACTGTGCTCTGCACTCTCTGTGCTCCTCTGAGCATATTTGTGCAGTTTCTTATCTTTACCCCTGTTTATTACTGGTGTACTGCATCAGGATGCACCAGGAAAGAAATGTTGGAGGAAAACGAAACATTGGTCTCACTCTCTCCATCACGTCTGTTCCTCTGTCTCTGTCTCTGGGGTGAAGGATGCCTGGGCCTGATGTTCACAGTGAGACCAGATCTCTGAGGTGAAGGGACCCTGTGTCTGGGCATCTGCAGTCAGACCAGATTTCTGGGGTGAAGGGTCCCTGTATCTGGGTGTTCACAGTCAGACCAGGTCTCTGGGGTGAAAGATCTTTGTGTCTGGGTGCTCGCAGCTGACTATTAGTGTGGCCCATGAGTAGGTGTTTTAGAGTTTCTTCATAGAAACTACTTCTGCCTCCATCTTCTCTCCTTTATTCTTTCCTTTCCTTCACCAGGATTTCCCCATTCTTGGGAAAGCTGATGGCAACGTCTCTTTACCCTCATCCTTTAATCTTGTACTAGAATGGTAGGGGCATGCTGCTCTTGCCTTCTTAATGGGAAACGCGATGACACGACTCTCCCCAACAAATGTCATCAAACATAAAGCAGCTCTGGGTATTACCCCAAAATAATTTGAGAAAGAACACATCACTCTGGAAACATCAAGTCCACCTGTGTCTTAAATCTGAAGACAGGCTGAGGAGCTGAGTGCTTCCCCCATCCCATGCGGGGGTCTGACAGGATTTTCACCTGTCAGCTGCCCCAAGCACTTGGGCAATGTGAGCACCATGCAGCATGCTGCAGACAGAGTTGACAGAATTATCGTCAGGGATAAAGGTGGATGTTTATTCTCCATAAGACATTTTAAAGAAGAGGTGAAGTGCAGCAGTTAATGATATTTTATTGAATATATTTAGTTTAATAGAAATTGTGATAAAGCACCAATTGCTGGATTTAATCATTTGGGCTTAATTAGCTGCTCAAACTATTTTATCAAGGCAGCCATTTTTATCATCAGAGAGGCAATGAAATGGTAAAAGTGACATGGCTTCCAGTAAACATACCAGTTTTATGTGCTGAGATTCAATAAAGCAAAGTAGCTGAGGTGGGGGGCGAACTCCTAATACTAATTGCGTCCCTTGGTGAAAGGCGTAGGCATATTTGAATCCATGCGACTTTACGAGTCTGAGAATGGTGCTCGCTGTTTTACCCTTCCAAGTGGAGTGAGCTTATCTGTTTACCGTGATGGGAATAGAACCGTGACTCACTATAGACACTTAAATTTCATTTTTTCTCTTTGATATTAACTGTTATTAGAAATTATGCAAGAGCCCCAGCACGTCCCTAGGGTCAACCCTTGAGCTCAATGAAGAACTGAAGCGGTTATGTACTCAGCAGTTCTCTCTAGAGGACACATTTCATACTGAATGAGAGTGTGGGAAAATTAATGAGGAAAATCCATACCCACTGACGTGATCCCAGTGTTCCCCCTCCCCCGCCCCTGCCACAGAGGGACCTTGGGAGACTCAAATATTTTAGGAGCAGGTTTGAATATGTCCAGTTGCCCGGACAGCATCTCCATGCTGGACCCTTGTCCACTGGCAATTGGAACTCACTTCTTTTGATGACATGAACTGAAACACAGTCTCTGAGATGGGGTTTACTCTGCCGTGAGGGGTGCACAGACCCCCCATGTCTATCGGACAGAAAGAAGGGGATATAGTACCTTTCACTGTCAGGGTGCCCGAGCTCCTGGCCATGCCAAACTCATTAGTGGCCACACAGGTATAGGGTCCTGCGTCGGACCTGGTCACATTCTGGATCTTGAGGCTGCCTTCCTCCGAGAGGAACACTCTAGAAGGGAAACACATCATTAAGGGAGGAAGGGCTCTCCCTCTTACATCTGAAAACACCCCAAAACACAGGGGGTGCGCTTGCAACCAGAGTCCCCACAGAATGCCCATCTGAACCATGTGCCAGTTTGGAATCCCTGGGCCATGGATGTCCCTGCTGACTGCAGGCCATGCTGTGAGCCCAGCAAGCACCCTTAGGAGAGTGCAATGGCTGGGCCACTGAGAAACGCAATGGTGCGCCGCGAGAAGCAGCAGTCAGCAGAGGCTGAAGATGCTTTTGGAGAGATGAACTGTGTTCACGTGGGTTCCACCTGCTCCTGCTCATGCTTCCAGACACCAAACAAGCCTCTGACACAGATGGTTCCACGGAGCAGGAGAAGGTACACAGCTTCAGGACCTCCCATGGGGGGCTGGGCTGAGCAGAGCACAGACACAGTGGTTGTGTGCTGAAGGATGAAGTCAGTGAGCCACAGGCTCAGCTCCCTCTGTTTCCCGCAAACACAGCTCTTGAAATTTCCTTGGAAGTTCAGAAACAGCCCAAAGTGAACTACAACATGCTGCTTTCTTTAGGGAAGCCCCAGGAAGGGTTCTGATAAACTCATCATCAAATATTTTCACAAGGTGATGAAATTGAAAATGGAAAGCAGGCGCCAATGCATATGTCATAAAAATTGAACTGGGATATTTAAAAATAGTTCTATGGTTTTTGGAATGCTATGACTGAAACCCAATCATGAACAGCATTGTAATGATCTATCTCATGTTGATTCAATTTAACAATTAAAAATAAGTGAAAAATAAAAGTAGCTCTAGAAAAACTATAGTTTGTTCCTCCAGGGAGAACCAGGAAAGGGGCAAAAACTCTCTTCACAGCAATGGCTTTAAAGAGGAAAAGACAAAATAAAGCATATTCTTTTTCTTTCTTTTTATTTTTTTTAATATTTAGCTTGAGCAAATTGATGAACAATGGAAAGACAAGTGATACAAATAATACCACCGTGAGATATACAATTACAAAAATGTTCGTTTGGCTTTTGGTCATACAGTATTCCAGCACCCATCCCTCAACCAGTGCCCATTTCTCACAACCAATGTCCCCAATCCCTCCCCCATCCTCTAGCCTGCCTCTATGGGAGGTTCTTTATTTCCTCTATCTCTCCCTTCTCTTACACATTGTAGATTGCAATACATAGATTTAGAGGTTATCATGTGCATCTTTTTCCTATATTCAATGCTGAGCTCTAGGCTGGTATTATCATTTTCAATGATTATTAGCACACTATTCCCTTCTCTGTCTTACCTAATCTCTGACTCCTACATGTTTGTGGTAGATTCCACCTGATGACAAAACCTCCTGATTCATGTTTTGCCTGAACTTGGATATTGGTATTGTAATATATGTTATAGATATATACATATATATTTATATATACACATACATTTTTATACATATATATTTATGTCATGCAAATAAGTGCAGTCATTCTATATCTGTCTTTTTCCTTCTGGCTAATTTCACTCAACTCTTGCCGTATCCATTGACAGTCACAGGGCTGGCTGGTCACAGATAGACCCAGCGGTGCTGCCGACAGCACAGTACCTGAAACGCAGTAGCAGGAATTACTCCATTTGAAGCACTCAGGGTACCAGCTCACTGCCCTCTGCATAGGCTGGCTTCTGAAGTGAGTTTACCACTAGTGATGGCTCAATGCTCAGTGTGAAAGGGACCACAGCGAGCTCTGAATGTTCTGGGACTTCATCAGGTGCTTAGAAGGTGTCATCTTGCAGCTTCCCTTATGGTAGGCATGACATCTCATTTGATTTCTTTCTTTTTATTTTTGTTTTTTTTTTTGGGGGGTCACACCCAGCAATGCTCAGGATTTACTCCTGGCTCTTCACTCAGGAATTACTCTTGGCGGTACTCAGGGGATCATTTGGAATGCTGGGGAATCAAACCCAGGTCAGCTACGTGCAAGGCAAACGCCCTCCCTGCTGTGCTATCGCTCCAGCTCCTCATTTGATTTCCGAGATGTCTAGAGATCTTTTCCTCTTGTTTCATTTCTGAGATGTCTCATGTCCTGTTTACCTTCAGATTGAATTCCACCATGAATATAGGAAGTCATTCCAGAGAGAAGAGCACCTCCAGCAAAACAGAATTCATCCGAGTCCACTCTAAAACCAGTGTGAGAAGCCCCAGGCTGCATGACCCACCTCCAAAATTCAGGCGCAACAAGACTTTCCAACAATATAAAAATATTAAATTGTATACAACAGAACCATTTAAATGTTGAAAAATATATCTGCTGATATCTAAAGGCCACTGGACAAATTTCCCAGGCAGTAATGTCAATGTTTATAGGTTAAATATATTTTCACTTAACTTCTAAGAGGGGAAATTTATGTAAAGTGCATTTTATGTTACCCTGAGCTCACCACCTTTCTCTGGCTCACAAGAGATATTCAGTAGTGATTGGTAAGTGCAATTACATTTGAGAAGCATTGCTCTATTCATTATAAACTGATCTGGAGAAATTGCTTTCTATTTTTAAGTAGTTCCTTTTTTATGTAAGACCAGTACTTAAATATGTATAAAAGGACAATTTTTAGATTGAAATGCTTATTGAAAACAAACTAGTAACCAAACTTTTAATCATTGATTAAAGGTAGAGATTAAATGCACCATCTCCCTAGTATTCTAGAACACAGAGTCAGGGTTGTGTCTCAGCTAGTTGATGACTTTATAAATAGTATGAAGAGCTCAACTCAAGTTTTCATTAATAAGTGAGTAGAACATAGTAAAAGTGTGATGCTGTGACAATGGCTGGGACCAAACAAACTAATCAAATCCCTAATTTTACTGTACCTGCCACTACTGCAGAATATGGGTGGAACGAGAAGGAGGCAGGAGGGAACTGGGAAACACTGGAGGGAGAAGACGGTGGTGGTGTGGTGATGCTGGAATATAGCATGTTCCAATGTCAACTATGAATAACTTTGTAAACCATGGTGCTCTATTGCGATTTTTGACTTCTTCATCAAGACCCTGAATGAACGGTTTGAGGCTCTTTGTATTCCTGAAGCAGCAGATGTCATTGGGCTACACTGGCACGTGATAGGGTCAAATGAAAATGTTAATGGCGCCCACTCAAGCAAATCGACGAATAAAGGGATGCCAAGTGATCAAGTGAAGTGATCAAGAATTTTATTCAAAATAGAGAAGGAAAAAAAACTAAAGAATTTAGGAGTTCTATCAAATATTGAAGCATTGCTTATCAGAAATGACTTGGAAAAGAAAGAGAAATAAAGAGAAAGGAAGGAAGAGAGGAAGGAAGAGGGAAGGAATGAGGAAGGAAGGAAGGAAGGAAGGAAGGAAAGAAGGAAGGAAGAAGGAAGGGAAGGAGAAAGGAAGAAAGGAAAAAGGAAAGAAGGAAAAATGAAGGAAGGATGGAAGGTAGGAAGGAAAGATGGAAGAAAGAAAGAAGGATGGAAGGAAGGAAGGAAAGACGGAAGAAAGAAGGAAGAAGGATGGAAGGAAGGAAGGAAAGAAGGAAGGAAGAAGGAAGGAAAGAAGGAATAGGGAAGGAAGGAAGAGAGAAGGAAGGAAGGAAGGAGAGAAGGAAGGAAGGAATGAGGAAGGAAGGAAGGTATGAGGAAGGAAGGAAGGAAGGAAGGAAGGAAGGAAGGAAGGAAGGAAGAAAAGAAGGAAAGAAGGAAGGAAAGAAGGAAGGAAAGAAAGGAAGGATGGAAGAATGGAAAGAAGGAAGAAAGGAAGGAAACAAGGAAGAGAGGAAGGAAGGAAGGAAGGAAGGAAGGAAGGAAGGAAGGAAGGAAGGAAGCAATGAACAAAGGAAGGGAGGAAGGGAGGGAAGGAAGGAAGGAAGGAAGATTTAAAGTAGAGAGAAAACCCTAACTATAATCACTCGCACTGAACAGAGACATTTTCAGTGAGTTTTATAACATTCATGAAGAGTTATCAAAACTGACTTTTCTATCCTTTCAGAATATTCTAGAAAACACTTCAAAATTGGATCTGGAGTGTTGGAAAAGACATGTTAACAACAGATGAAATATTTTATCTTTAATCCCTAGAAGATTTTCTGGCATTTGAAAACAAAATACAGCCAAGTTCTGATAAACTTGGCAGTGGAAAACATCACATTCTAGTGATCCAATGGGAATCTGTAGGGATGACCAACACACACTACACAGTCACAGAAAGAAAGCAGAAGCTGGCAAACAGGTTAATCATATATGACAGACTTCATTCTAAGGTAATGATGTCAGTAGACAATAGAACATAAAGGTCTGGAAAACGTGTGCACCATAGAAATACAGAGGGTCATACCCTCCAGGATCAGAATCAGACAAGGGCATCAGCTGGGAAACTATCTCTTCATACTGTAAGTCTTGGTTGCAGCAATTAGGCAAGAAAAGGTTCCAGAAGGAAGCAAAGTTGGAAAGAAACAGAGACACTCTCACTAGCTCAGATGATGGGTGGTGGGGGACTTGTTTAGAATGAGCTGATTTCTCCTCAGCAGGTACTGAGAGGGGCTGTGGACTGCCCTGCTTCTGCTCAATGAAGGAAGCTAAGAGTCCTATCAGCCTTCCAGTAAAGGTCCCAACACTCACAAGACCCTCCTGAGTGTTGAGTCTGAAAGTCCTAACCCTCTGCTACACCATGCAGCTTCCTGTATGTTCTTGGAAACTGACGTGGATATTGGGACACTTATAAGATCTGAATCATTAACTGCTGGCTATTGGTCTCATTCTCCTTTGCTGAGAGAGTACTGAGCTTTGGTGCCCCCTCTGTGAGCCCTGCTTTTGTTCTCAATCAACTTCCTGCCCCTCTGGGGTTCCTGCTTTTGTTCTCATTCATGCCTGGTGTCTCATTGGACTCAGTATCTCTTCAAACTCACTCACATTCGGTTATCAGATCCTGAGTGTTGGTGGGCGTCCCTGAGGGGCCCCTGTCTCCATGGACTTCCCCCATCACGACTCACACTTGAGGCATGAAACCCTCCTTCTCAAATCTCCATTCTCAAATGTCCACTTAACTGGACAATCTCAACTGTCATATACATCAAAATGAAGTGCTCCCTTAAATGACTACAGATTAGTATGATCTGCACATGATGAAATCACAATGGCAGCGTGGATGTGAGGGATGTTCTTAAAGCTCACTGGGCAAATACATATGCGTGTGGTGGTGAGCATTTCATAGCAGATCACCAGCAGTTACATTGGTGGTGCTCCTGCCATTGCTCCAGTTCAGTGCTCCCATCATTGCTCCAGTTCAGTGCTCCCATCATTGCTCAAGTCAGTGCTCCCCAAAGTGGCTAAAACTGGACTGCAGGGGTGTTGGAACCTGGAATAACTGGAGGACAGTCTATCGGTCCCTGAAGGTACCAGGGGCCGCTGTGTGATTCTGCTCTCAGCACAGAGGACAGCAGGACAAGGTCTGAGGAGTCCTGTTCTAACTGTGCTCTGGACACAAAAGAGGAAGATTTCACACCTAGTCTCTGTGAGTGACAGTCAATAACAATGGAGGAGTTAATGAATCAGGAAACAGAATGTTCAGAATGTTTGGGAAAGTCAGCTGCCAGCCAAGGAAAGCATTTCAGGTTAATGAAAAGCTAATGAAGAGCACCTAGTCCACTGGAACACTGGCCAGGACAGTCTTCCCAATGCAGCGAAGGTCAGTAGCAGAACAGGAAAACAGACAGAGGCAGGAACACTCTCCCCAGCTCAGAGCTACCCTCCACTCACAGGCCACTCTGCAAAAGGCCTGGAAACTGGCCAACTGAGCCACATATCTGTAGGATCACCTGCTCTGACCCGATCCCAGGATTGTGTATAAACTTCAGAAAGATACCAACACTTAGCATCATATCAAGGCAATCACTCCTCTAATCTGATAGAGTCCAATCTTGCCTATTCTCCTATTTTCCATGTGGAAATAGCAGTTAAAGAGCACAGCCGCAGAGTTCCAAGTGTGAAGAGTAAACAGGGAAGAATTTCCTCACTTGATACCAACAAACAAGTCTCAAGAAGTTGCAGGACATAGAAGATTAGAAATAGATAAACTGCTGAAGTTCAGAGAAATTAGGACATGGGGTAATTATAATTTCTCACCACTATAACTAGAGCAATACTTCTATTTTTATAGTAAGATTATTAACTAGAATATTGCTTCCAGTTCTGTCTAAAGATAATACTGTAGACCATGAAATTTTAATTGACTGTCTAATTTTACTGATATCTAGAAAATGTAAAATAGATTGGACTGAAATGAATTAGATAAGAAGAAGAGAAAGGTATATAAATTTTGGCTCTTCACAATTTAGATTTTAGGTAAAATGTCCCACTGGAATCGATTTTAGATCCAATATTGATATTACATTTCATAATTTTAACATCTGATTATCATGGTTAAATTGGAATGACTATTTCACTGGCATTTAATATGATAGTACTTCTTTTAATTTCTTACTTTATTAAAGCTGCAAAAACAATCTAGAATGGTCTTTAGACAAGTAAGCATAGATGTTTACTTATTTACTCCAGAATCAAGCTCCTCCATTAGTGGATTAAACAGCATCACTTGATCACTTGAATCCCGTTATTCATCGATTTGCTCAAGCAGGCACCAGTAACATTTCCATTGGACCCTATCACGTTCCAATGTAGCCCAATGGCATCTGGTTGATTAAGGAATATGAAGAGCCTCAAACCATTCCTTCAGGGTCTTTACAAGGAAGACTGACCATCTTGTAGGTGGGCGGCCACGTGATCTTTTGACATCCCATGGGATCCAGTCGGTAATGGCTCTAGTCCAGTAGTTGTTTCCAAATCGCATTACATGTCCAGCCCATCTGATTTTTGATGCCTTGGCAAACAAGACAGCGTCCTTGATTCTGGAATAGTGACGGAGGTTAGAACTCCGGATTCCTTCTCTCACTTGAGTGAGGCGTGATATTCCAAGCATAGCTCTTTCGATTCCTCTCTGGGAGACCCAAATAGCATTCTCATCCTGCCTTTGTAGGGCTCAGGTCTCTGAGGCATATGTTAATGCAGGGATAATGGTGGAGTCAAAGAGATGTGCCCGGAGCTGGAGGTTCTTTGTCCTTTTAGCTATTTCTTCGATGCCTTTGAAGGCATTCCATGCCACTCTCTTCCTCCTGCGCAGCTCAGGTTTTAGGTCGTTCATCATGTTGATTTCTCGACCTAGCTACACATAACTGCTGCATTCACAGATGTTTGTTCCATTGAGAGTGAATGGGGCCTCAGGAACTAGCGTGTGAAGAGCTGAGCTAGTGTATTGATGAGTACTGACGGCAGATTCTTCAGGTGTTCTGGTCTGACTTTGTCTGGGCCTGGTGCTGTTCCCTTCTTTACCGACGAGATGACATGTCGGATTTCAGAAGGGAGAACGTTGGGAATGACATATCCATCCTGTGGAATTTGGTATGTGGGCAGGTGGATGTGGCTATCAAAGAGATTTAAGTAGAAGTCCTGGATAATCTTCTCCATTGCCTTTCTGGAAGATGTGATAGATCCATCAGGCGTCGGAGGGCAGTCATCTTGGTCTTATAGTTGGCGAAGGACAGGCGGGCGAGTGCGAATGCTTTTCCCGGCTTCTGCTGCATCTTCCAGTATTTCTGCTCTTCTGTCTTTGAGGTCTTCTTTTATTGCTTCTCTGCACCATTTAGCAAGCTTGGACGTTAGCATTTGGTCTCCTGAGGTTGGTGCCTTGCCAGGTTGTCAAATGAGCTGGAGAGTTTCTGAAGACAGGCGTTCTTTTGTGTCTTTCTCTCTCTCGGCATTCTTCGCGCAATCATGGAGGTGCTGAACCAGTCGGTTGTATTCTTCATCGATGTCATCAATGATAGTATCTTCCCATGTTGCTGCAATGGTGCCAAAGAGTTCCCAGTTAGTGGTCGTTCTGGGAGTTCTCTTCTTAAACTTTGCAGCCTTTTGTCCCCATTGCGGGAAGTATAATTTTGCACGAAGGAGACGGTGGTCCGATCCTGTTTGGAATTTGGGGACGACAGCAAAATTGGTCAGACAAAACCGTCGATTGAAGATGATGTGGTCAATTTCATTGTGGAACTGTCCGCCAGGAGATTCCCATGTCCAACATTTTGCTTCAGCCTTCTGGAACTGTGAGTTCCCATGAATGGTCTTGGTGGACATGATGAACTCAGATAGTCTCTCACCCTGTTCGTTCCATTCTAGGCCATGGGTCCCGATGTGGAGTACTTCAGCCTATCTTCTCTGTCCTATCTTGGCATTAAAATCACCGACTATGATCTTGTAGAAGGTGTGATCTTTTTATAGAACTCCTCCAATTCCATGTAGAATTTCTCAATTTCATCTTCTTTGTATGTGGATGTTGGTGCGTAGACAATGAAGATAGAAATTGCTGGCAGTGGGTCACATCTCTTCAAGTGTAATCTTCCTATTCGGTTTGTTAGGCATTCAAATGAATCAATGTTTAAGACCATGTTCGTGTTGACAAGGACACCAACGCCACCGATGCCTCTTTCGTCGATGTTCCAAGGAACAATTCTTCCCCGGTATCAAATACAGCATGATGCAACTGGCGCCTCCTCATCTCAGTCAGACCAATGATGTCGTACTTGATCTTTTGCGCTTGCAGCATCAGATCCTCAATACAGCATCAATACACACAAAATTTCTCGCACCTGTAACTGGGGCCAATTTAAAGATCTATTGAACAGATTAATGGAAATGTCTTCTATTACCAAATAAGAAATTTTCTTCTCTGCCATAGTCAGAAAAATTATCCAATGGGAAAAAAAATTCCCCAAAAATCAGTCCACAAAAAGAGAGAGCAAGGGAGGGTGCTACCTTTGGAGCTTGGCTGAGACACCCCAACACTAAACCTTGCTTCCCACCCCAGCGTCCATCACCCTCATCAGAGTACATCCATGACCACTGCTTCCCACCCTCTGTATCACTGTATCACTGTCTTCCCGTTTTGCTCATCGATTTGCTCGAGCGGGCACCAGTAACATCTCCATATGCCCTGTCTCATGCAAGTAGAGCCCAAGGGCATCTGCTTGCTCCAGGAACAGAAAAGCATTTTCCAAAATGTTGTAGAATAAATCTGCTTCTCACATTTTTCTTGTGCTTTAGGAAAGAGCCATGGCAACCTTGCCAGATGGGCAGCAGGACCCCCCCATGGGGTTTATGACACAGGCCTGACTTGACCTGTGCCAGGTAGTTCCCGCCTGTCCCCCAAGGGGAGCTGTAGACACCCTGACTTGGCGGTGAGACTCTGTGGGGTAGAACTCTGCCACCCCCCATGCAGTTTTTCTGGAATCTCTCTGCTTGGGCTAATCCCCACTTCTGCCCTCTCTCTACCTCTAGATCTTCCATTTCCTATCCAGCCTGTCCACGCTCGACCATGTGCTACTGGGCCATAAACCCATTAAAGAAGCCTCCACTCATGGTCTCCTGTGCAGGAATATTGCTCTGAGCAGGATTCCAAGGGGATCCTGTGAGGCTGCCACATACACAGACTATCTCTCTCCTCTAGGGACTCTGTTGGGAGTCTGAGATGGCTGTGCTCTGCCAGCCTCTGGGAATGAGCATCAGCAGTGAGTGGAAAGGCCTTAGCAGTGACCACTGCCAGGCAGTGCTGGCCTTTAGAGGCAGGGACAGAGGGGGCGGTTCTGGGACTGGCAGATGGCTCGATGGGCTGCACAGTGCTAACATGCATGAGGCCGACTTGGATCCCAAGACAACTGGGTATCCAAGAATGGCCAGAACAAGCCCTGAGAACTGAGCTGAGAGCACCCTGAGTGCACCCTGAGCACACCCTGAGTAAATAACATAACATGATCAATAAAGGTCATATCTACTTAACTCTGGACACCTGAGGATGGCCCCACCCCAGTAAATAACACAACAGAATCATTAAAGCATAGAGTAAACATCTTGCTTACTCTTCTTTTATCTTCTGGTCACTTTATAAGTTTATGTGGCAATGAGGTTGGGGTCTCCACTTCGAGCTGATTTTTGTGAAAGAAACATGTACAGTCTGGATGTTGGTGTGTCTGGATCTGTGTGTGTGCAATATTCAACTGTTCCTGAACTATTGCTGACAAGACTCCAGCACTGCCACCTGCTTCATCACCATTCTCCAGCCATTGACGCTGTCTCCACCCTCCAGAGAGTGACCTCTAAGTGACCTGCTGCTGCTGAAGCACACAGGCAATGAGGTGAGGGAACAAGTGAGACCAGGCAGGACCTAAGCTGCTCTGGTCACCAGGGAGGAGCCAGACTCTTTGAGGGCAGTGGGAACCAAGGCAGGGACAGTCTGGCTCCCAGAAAAGGTGACACCCCCCTTAGGGAGAAGCGTCTCTCCCAGGGACACCAGGCAGCAGGACACCAGGCAGCAGTGGTAGCAGCTGCCTCTCCCCCTCTCTTTCCTCTCTCAATCTTTCAATCTCTCTCTGGCAGACTGCCTTCTGTATCCCTGCCCCAACAAACAATTATTGCATGTTGCAGGAGCTTGCACACCTGGCAAGAGGAACTCGAAACTTAACCCAGCCTGTGTTCTCCAGGTAAAGCCCTCATGGGGTCCCAACATGAAGACCATGTAAGTGCTGCCTTTACGGAGCAGTGATGGCGAACACTAAGTGCAAGCACAGAGAGGCATACTGGTCAGCAAATGATAGAAAGTTTCTGTATTTCTTGAAATTCTCCAAAGGTTCAGATGATTTCATAAGTTAATACAAATGTGTTTTCAACTATGATTTCTAAATCTTTAGCTTTTTCTTTCTACATCCAGATATACACATATTACTAATTAATTCAGTAGCTTAATGGAAAGTCACTTCGCAAATAACTTCTTCAAGAAGAAGAGCTAGTTTTGGACAGAAAGTGGTGATCTGGTTGACTGGCTTGCTCAGGAATGCAGATGCAATGGGGAAGACAAGCAGAGTTTGGAGGCAGGTAGTTTTCTGCCAACCTTCCAGAACCAGCGTGCAGTGGGCCAAGTCTTCCAGGACCAGCAAGTAGTGGCCATGTCGTCCAGGACCAGTGGGTAGTGGGCCAAGCCTTCCAGAACCAGTGTGTAAGTGGGATGACCTTCTTGAGCTTATTTCAATCAGGAACCTGAGTTACAATCAAGGCCGTCATGAAACCTCCAATGATGCTGCTGACAGGTCTTCAGGGGACTCCTGATTCTTTATATGGTAATAATCTGTGTCATTTTCTGGTCCTCGGTACTATCTCCTGTCCAAGACAGTGCTTCCATGGCCTTTGCACTGCACTGCAAGTGGGAGATGGGGTATCCAAGTTCCCGTGTGGAGTGGGGGAAGCAGAAGAAGGAAAATAAACACCAGGAAAAGATACTTGAAGGACATCACAGATACTTTCCACTTTGTTGGAAAGAGCCTTGGCAGGGTGTCTGGGCTGCCCATGTGCCCAGTCTCAACCAATTCTGAGACAGGCCAGCAGATGAAGGTGCTCAGGATAACAGCTGCACAGGGAGAGCAGCCGGAAACAGAGTTGGGCCTGGGCCAGCATAGAACAGGTCACAACCCCCCCGACCCCCAAGCAAAGCTGCTCACCTGGGAAAGGGAAGGAAGCCTCAGCTCCAACTCGGACCCACTTTCTGCAGCTGTGTTTCACAGCAGATGAGAATGCCCCTGCAGATCCCAGCTGCGTGGCCATGTCAGAGGCTCAAATTCAAGAGCCACCACTAAGAACGTGTGCCAGGATTCACAGCCGCCCTGGCAATGCTATCCCATGGGCAACTGGCCCAATGTGCTCATCTGGGGGCCACATGGAGCCCAGTAGCTGGGTGCTAAGTAAGGTCCAGTTCCATGTCCCCATGGGTATTTATTCTGAAGCCTGGAGCACCAGGTAGATTCCCCCAACCTTTCCCAGAAATGTGATTCACTGAACATTAGCAAAGCGGCATCAGATGGAAAGTGTTAGCTGAATAGAGCCTGTGAAAGAGACCGGAGAGGAAGATTTAGCAGATCGGTGGGAGAAGGGAAAGATAAAAGAAAAGTGTTTCTGCTTGCGGAACCATCTGGGGACATCCGAAAAGACACAAAAGGGAATTATTACAGATGCATGCACTCACGAGCCTGGCAAAAGTCAAGCAAATTAGGAGAAAATGCAGAAAAATTATGCACACTGGTGAATACAGAACTTGAATTCTTAAACTGCTCTACAGGACTGGGAGAGAGGCCGGTACTAGGGTGTTGTAGTACACTGTTGCCCAGAGCCTCTGCATCTTGCCTGGAGTTACTTCCTGCAGGCCATGTTGTAGATAAGGGGTGGAAAACAGTTTGAATATGTTACTTTATGTGGCTGAATATCTTACCAGGTATTCTATGTTAGCTGGTATAAATATTTTCTCTCATGCTCTACAGTCACCGTAGCACTAGACAGATCTTACTAGTATTTTTACCTGGCCACGTTGGATCTCTAAGTATAATATAGTTGTAATTAGATCAGAGAGAAATGCTTTTTTCCTCCAAGCAAGCAAGCAAGCGTGGTTCTCTAGTAAGTCTAAAAGCTAATATTCAAAACAACTATGAAGTAAAGACAAGGATCTTGTGAAGACTAGGAGAAATATATACCTGACTGTAGAATATCTATGGAACAGTTACATGCCCTTCACCACCCTGCATAGTCCCTGCAGGGAAACTGCAAGGACAGACCTCCACTGGGGCAATATTAACATTTCAATGGGACTAGGTGAGGTCCTGGGAAAAACAAACCTAAGGGGATTGACTTTAACTGCTATCCATTGATGTGGGCTGGTCAGGGCTGAAAAGATATAAAAGCAGTAACCTGCTCTCTCTTTCTCTTCCTCTTCACCCTCTGCCTCTGCTTTTCTTCTCTCTGATCTGTTCCCCCATTGGGACTTAGCATGTGGTAGCTGCCATCTTGGCCTAGGATTCTAAACCTACACATGACCAGGGACCAGCCAGGAACCTAAAGTCTGGGGCTTTCCTGTTACTAGATTGTATACTAGAACAAGTGTGAGTAAAGCCTTTTGAAACTTTGCTGAATTTGTGAGTCTTTCTCTGTCAGCTGACTGCTAATCCCCTGGGGAAGAAGGGGATCCCTGTTCCTGCTTCCTAATTTTGTCAGGAAACACAGCATTCTCCAACAAGTGGAGGTTCTACTGAGATACATGTGCTGCTCTCTGATTTTGTAGGGGAACCCAGTATTCTCTGACAATGGAAGGTCCCACGGAGATACCTGTCCTGCTCCCTGATTTTGTCAGGGAACCCAGTATTCTCTGACAATGGAAGGTCCCACGGAGATACCTGTCCTGCTCCCTGATTTTGTCAGGGAACCCAATGTTCTCTGACAAGTGGAGGTTCCATGGAGACTCCTGTCCTGCTCCTGGATTTTGTTGGGGAACTTAGCGTTTTCCAACACTATGGACAGACTTGTCACATCCAGAACCCCTGTCCAATTCCTGGAACAGTGTGTCCCAACCATGGCCGAGATGGCCTGGAGTTCACAGATCTGAGCACAGAGATAGCCCTGGTCCCCTAGTACTGAGCACGGGGATGGCCCTGTACATAATAACAGCCCCCACTCCCATCCATCACATCATATCTCTTGTCTTCACTTGTCTTCCTGTTGTTCATCTATTTGCTCGAATGGGCGCCAGTAACATCTCCATTCATTGGGAATGAGGTCCATAATTGTTACTGCTTTTGGCATATCAAATACACATCATATATTAAGGAGGCCCCGGGGCCGGTAGCTGGTCCGGGTACTGATAAGGCCGGTGATGAGTGGGGGGGGGGGGGGTATTAAGAAAAATTCAACCACTGAGATGTGGTGCTCAGTGCATGGTAAGATGCTGAAAAAACTAGTTTGTCTTCTGTGAATTCACAATTATGTGAATTATATCTGATTGATGTTATATGAATCCCTAAGTGACAACACTATCTCTCACACATTAAAATCAGCATGAAGGTGCATGTCCCTTTGCTAGAGCCTCAGTTTTCCTGAATACAAGGCACAGAACGTATATCTGAGGGACAGCGTAGGGAGCGCTGTACTCAGCAGCTCAGGTGCACTGGCCCCAGAAGTCAGGCCCACATGTCTTTGTCCCACAGCCCATGTACTGATGGAGCAGCTTTTAGCATCTCGATGCCTCTCTGTTACCCGCACAGCAGGATGAAGTATCATATCCCTATAAGTACCTTGGACAAATGGAATGAATCATTGTGCTGAACATCTTTGTCCGTAGGGGGCCATTCAGGGGCCCAAGGCTGCTCCCAACATCTACAGTGCAGACATGACTGCAGCGAGGGACGAACTCACACTGCAGGTGATCTTCCATGTCATCACCCCCCCCTGGCTGTGCCTGACACCACACACTGTCCACAGCAGTGGTCATGAACACATCACAAGTAGCATGATTATCTGGGGAGACACGGATCTCAGGAGAGATGACGTCTGGCTGTCTGGGTAAACTGTGTCTGGTGCAGAGGAAACGCTTGTCACTGAGTACTTCTGAGCTGCTGTAGCAGCTGAGTCAGCTCCTGATGAAGCACCACAGTTCTTGGTTGGACTTAGAGGAAAGCAGAAAGGGCATTAAGATGTGGGTCAGCACCAGTCCTTGGTGGCCCTGTTCCCCCACTTCCTCTTGGAGAGCACTTGCTCGGCTGTCTGCATCTCACACTGCTGGGTCACGCCTGTGTCCCTAAGCAGAGTACTGGCCTGTCCACTTCCCATTCAAGTCATATACACCAGCCCAGATCCTCCCCGCATGACCTTCCAGTGGGCCTGAAACTGAGCTAATCAGGAAGTGAGCAGCAGGGCAAGTGCCTGAGAGCATTAGAGTGCTTGGGGACACCTGGGCCTCAGAGGGGTAGGATGCAGAAGGTCCCTACTCAACAGGAGCAACATGGTTTTCTGAGTTTGGAATGTATGAAATTTGCCACTAAGAATTTTATCTGGAAACTCTAAGATGATTTTGCTGAAGAGAGAAGCCAGAGATTGCAGGAAGTGATGGGCATCAGGGTAGAGGTGTCCAAGAAACACGGGCCTAGCTGGGCCTCATTCCTACACTGGGAATGAGGCGTAGGAACCACAGCAATGGTTCCTACTGCAATGCTCATTGCAGACATCCATGCATCTAAGGCAAGGGAGAGGCTGGTGGGTGCCGTCCATGGCTGCTGCTCTAGGAACGGGGAGCATGCGTGTCTCTGCATGTCCAGAACATGTCTCCTGCCAAAGGCAGAGGACAGAGGTCTTGTGCAGATGCCACACTCACTGCCCAGGTAGGTCTCATGTAGACGCTGAACCTACTGCCCTGCTTGCTGTTCTGAAATGTCAGTTTGCTCCACACGTACACAGAGCCCGGTGGGGAGCCATCTCCGTGGGGAAGGACTCAGAGAGTGTGTCCTGGTCAGACAGACCCACAAGGCTCCACCCAACATAGCCCAGTGGGCTGACACTTCCTCTCTGGTTTGGATCCAGCTGTTTCTGGAGCACATACCCTGTAGCACCATGGGGGCAGGGAGCCGCTCAGGCCTTGCCTGTGCCCACACTGGCAGTGGTGTCCATCTCCCTGTCTGCCCGCACCAGCAGTGGTGTCCATCTCCCCATAAACCAATACCAGCCCACATGTGTCTGTGTCACTGTTTGCTGGCAGGTAAGGACAGTCCCTGGGGTCTGCAGGAATGATGAGCCACAGAGAGGGTGTGAGTGAGACCCAGGTGCTGGCACTCTTGTTGCTGCTGGCCCTGGGTAGCCAGGGGGAGAGATAAGCACATCCCTCAATGTTGCACATTCAGAACCCCAAGGAGCAAGGTGAAGTGCTGGCCCTGGGGATTTGGAGGAACAAAGGGGACAATGCGGGTCACAGTCGGGGAGGGGCATTGTTGGGTCACGGTGGGGGGGGGGCTCGTGCAGGTCACTGTCAGGGGTGCAGTGTGGGGTCCATCTAGCATCTGGGTTGTAGCACCCAGTCCTCAGGGCCACTTTTGCTTGTGAGAGACCTGCGCTCAGTTCAGCAGGGTGACAGGGGCTTATCTAAAACACACAGTGCTGAGGACAGGTGCTGGGGATGCTTCCCGCCCTGGGGTGTGGCTGAGTCTCCCAGGGGCACACCCGACCCTGGACCCTCTGTCTGCACGCAGGTCTGGGGGGTACGGGCACGGCACTGCTTCCATCCTGGCCACAGCCAAGCTGAGGGGACACCAACAGAAAGGTCGGTGAATGGAAGGACCTGGACCTGGGTCTCACCCTGCGGGGATGGGCTGTGGGGCCCTGGGGTGCCCTGGAGCTTCTGGAGAAGCTCCCCTCAGTGTGTGCTGATCTGCGCCGACAGACCCCGAGCAGGACGGTCAAAGGCCCCTTACCGCTTGCTCGGCCTCAGGGTCTCGGTGCCTCTTTTCCAGGAGACTGTGGCGCGGGGGAAGGCGCTGGGCCTGCATTCGACCACGACGTCTCCTCCCACCTGGACCACCGAAACTTTCTTCACAGGGTTCCTGGAGAAACCGGAGCTGAGGCTGGAGCAAGACGAGCACAGGAACATTAGGGGCGGGGCCTCGTGTGGGCGTGTCGGGAGCGGGGCCACATGTGGGCTCGTCAGAGGCGGGGCCTCGTGTGGGAGCATATGGGGGCGTGGCCTCATGTGTGGAAGGGCCAGGGGGCGGGGCTGTGTTGGGAGCCTCAGGGGACGGGGGCTCTTGTGGGAATGTCAAGGGGCGGGGCCGTGTTGGAGCTTCTGGGCGCGGGGCCCTGTGGGAGCATCCGGGGCGGCCCCTGTGGGAGCGTCAGGGGGGGCCGTGTGGGAGCGTCAGGGGGTGGCATCCATCAGGATCCTTTCTAGGAGGCTGCCGGAAGGAACAGTGTCAGTGAGGTAACAGTCACCATGACCTTGTCTTGAGGGGTATGAGGGAGGTCGCTGCCACAACCCCACCTACTGCACCTGCCCTGAACATATGCCAGAGACGCCAGGCCCAGGCCCCGGGCTGCTCAGGGAAGGAGGAATAGCAGCCACCCTAGGAGCCACAGGACAGTGGTGACAAGATGACAAGGCTCCGTGAGGGAGGAAAGGGAAGTCCTGTTGGCTGGAGGCCATTCCTGCTCTTGGGTTACTGCAGGTGGGTCTGTCACCCTACAAGGTGCCAAGTGGAACCCGGGTCAGCCATGTGCAAATGCGCCCCTGCTGTCCTGCAGCTCCTACCTAGGTGTCTGAACCTGACTGGGAAGCCCCCGCTCTCCTCCAGCTGTGAGCATGACCTGAGGGTGGAGGAGGGGGCACCGATTCGGGCTACTCCCTCCAGCCCACCTTCCTTACAAGCCTCAGGCAGAAGCAGAAGTCGGACTTCAAGGCCATGATGCCCTCCTCAGATGTAGCGCATGCCCTCAATGAGCAAAGGTCGAAAAGGAGCAGCAGCGGGACCCAGACGGAGGAGGGCACCTGTCACCTGAGCCACCCAAGTGCCTGGCTAGGAGTCTCTGGCCAATCACACACACCATCGCTCAGGACCCAGCCACCCAGCATGGACCCCTTACAACCCAGCAACCACCCATCAGGGTTTCCACGGGCCATCTGGCAAACCCCATCCTTGGCCAACAGCATGGACCCCTGACAACCCAGCAACCACCCCCACCCTTCGCCACCCAGCACGGCTCCCGGGCCACCCAGCACAGCACCAAGCACAGCTCCCGCCACCCAGCACAGCTCCCGGCCACCCAGCACAGAACCCAGCATGGCCCCCAGCCACCCAGCATGGCTCTCTCAGCCTTTTCTCTTTTGCTTTTTGCCCAGAATTCAGGAGAAGCCTCGGTGAAGTCTTTCCTCGTGCTGAGTGAGGCTGGTCACATCCTCCCAATTTTTGACTGTCACAGCTGATGCCTTCTGCAGGGTGGCTTTTGTCCCTGTCAAATTGGTTCTGTGAAAGTTTGGATCATGTCCATGTAGCAGGGGCGCCCATGTCGCACCCGGGGTGGGATGCGGAGAGCTGGTGTCTGTGCCCTCTCCATGGCCTCCTCCCTGCCTGGCCTTCTGGCACGGCGAGCCCTGGATGGTCACGTCAGAGGCACTGGCTGCCCCATCGGTGCAGCAGAATCTCCCCTGTCACCGTCTGCTGCCTGCTCTGAGCTCCTGAGGTCTGCTGTGTGGATGTCACCCCATGGCCTCCTCAGACTGCCCTTGCCATGGAACATTCTTGTCAGGACCAGGGAGGCCATGGCCACAGATGGTGGGAATGTGCTTTTCTCCAGAAGGCAGGAGACACCCCCTTTTCTCCTCTACTGCCTGGAGCAGGTCCAGGTTCTCACACTGTGCCCATGGGCACAAGGAAAATGCCTGAAGAACAGAGCCCTGAGCCCACGCTGGGGCGGCAGTCTCTGCCAACAGATACTTTCCCTTACCTCATGGTTCCTAGCTTGTGTCGTCCCCAGGGGCAGCTGACCCTATGGTGTTGCATCCTCCACACGGGGTCACATGGATGACCCTCTGCAAGACTGGACACACCCCAGGTGAGTGTGGGGAGGGGAGACGGGCCACTGCCCCCTGGGCAGAACAGTAATCCTCACCTTTCATTTGTGTGAAGAGCCAATTTAGGCATTTCCCTTAATGCCAAGGGGAGCAATTTCTAATTTAGAGGAAAACTGGGTTCCAATTATGTATAATCAGAGCTTGCTAAAATGTCATTTTGGATTTTTGGGTTATAAATGAATGACTTACCTAATACTCTCAATTCTGCATTTGCATAAATGATCTGATATTTGTTCTGCGCAGTGCACTGGTACACACCAGAGTCAGACATGTTCAGCATGGTTATGCTCAGGGTTCCGTTTTCTATCTGGATCCTTTCCTGCAACAGAAGGGCCGTGCCAAGAGTGAGCATTGAGGGGCCACAGGTTGTGACCAGACACGTGGGTCACATTCGTATCTACAGGTTTGATGTTCTATGCAATAACTGCGTTCCTGCAGGGCCCTGAGTGATTTTCTCAAGGTTTCAAAGCAAGGGAAATGTGCTTCATGGAATTCTGGTGGCTAGTTTATTTCATATCATCTCATCTCTTTGAAAATTGGCATTTTCTGCCAACCTAGAACTGAGCATTAAATAGAGGCAAAAGGATACACATGACAACCCTTTAATGTATGTTCTGTAATCCATAGTCTGGAGAGGAAGGAAAAGAGAAAGATAGAGAAATGGAAAGAAATAAAGAACCTGCCATGGAGGAGGGCTGGGGGGGAGGGGGAGGGAACCGGGGACGTTGGTGGTGGGAGATGGGCACTGGTGGCGGGATGGGTGCTGCTACACTGTATGACCAAAACCCAAATATGAACTTTTTAATTGTATATCTTTGTAATTGTAAAAATAAAAAAAAAATTAAAAAAAAAAAGAAAATTGGCATTTTCTGCATAGAATGTCGGTTAACTACCTGTTACACAATAGCTGAAATAATTCAGAACACTCCACACCTCCAATTATTCCAGAAAAGTTGACAGCATTATAAGACTTGGATATAATTTGGCTTTCTGCCAGAAGGTCTCAAAATGGCCTGAAGCACACTGTGATCATTCCCCAGAGTCCTGAATTCAAGGGAGCAGATTCTTCTCAGGAACCATCCAGAAAATCTGCAAATAGCCAACTGTGCCCCGGACCCCATTTGGAGATGGGAAATACAGTGCTGAGTGCACAGGACCAAGGAGCTGAAGGAGTTTCATGAAACATGTCCAGGTGCCGCGATAAGCATGTGAAGATCGTGAAGCAGCACTTAGGACTCAGGGACCATCATGGGAAGGAAGCAGGGGTGAACGGGAAGCAGTCACAGCGCGGGGCTGATGCCACCTCAGCGCCTCCCAGCTGCTTACCTCGGGTTGAGGCGCTCCCCGTTCTTCAGCCACACGTACCAAGGACTTGGCTTCCCACTGGCTTTGCATTCCCAAAACAAGCTGTCATAGACAGATAGGTATGTGTTCTGGATTTTCTGTTCCCATTCTGGGGGAGCTGTTTTGAAAACAGACAAGAACAGCGATTTGGCAGATCCGTTTCCTCAGACATTGTGCCACGTGTCTGTGAGGACAGAAATTGTGGGGCGAAGTGGGCATTGGGGACAGTCTGTGTGGGACTTCGGAGTGGGGACCACAAAGCTCTGTCATAAAGGTCAGTGTGCCCTGAGCATGAGACACATGCCATTTGTCTCTGTGAAATCTCGGGAGCAGGGGAAATTGTCCCTCTGGGCTGGATGGAACCTCCAGACTGGATGCCAGCATACAGGGCAGACTGGAAAGCACTATCCCCTGGGGCAAAGGTGGCCGTGCCTGTCGGCCACAGCAGCATGTCAGCGCGGGGTATCGCCCAGTTTGAGCAGTGCCCCAGTGGGGACCGAAGTTATGCCACTTCCCCGAGGCATAACTCTACCAGGAAGGTGCCTCTGCAGTTTCCACAGCCTCGCCAGCCCTGTCCAGCAGTCGGCCACACCTGACTAGGTCCTCTGCCAATGTTGTACAGGACACAGAGACCAACAGGATGCTTAGACCTGCCTGGGAAGGGGGTGTGGCTCAGGCTGTCATGTTCTGCGGCCCTGGGTGTCTCTGGACCTTCTCCAGAGACAACAGCAGAGCCTGGGCTCATGGGCGGAGCCTGCCATCAGGTCGGAAACTCAATGCAGGGACCAGAGTGGTAGCACAGCGGGAGGGCATTTGCCTTGCACGCAGCCAACCCAGGTTCAATCCCCAGCATCCCATATGGTCCCCCGAGCACAGCCAGGATTAATTCCTGAGCGAAAGAGCCAGGAGTAACCCCTGAGCATCACTGGGTATGACCTCCTCACCCCTCCATAAAAAGAAATTCAATGCAGGAAGATGGACCCACTCTGGGGGCCACAGGCCACAGGAGCTGGGGCTGTCCCATGGTCAATGATGACCCTTCCTGGTGGACATCACCAGGAGGGCATGCAAGCCCAGAGGCACTGTCAGTCCACCCTGAGGTCAACTCCCTTAAGAGCCATGTCAGGTAGTAAATGGAACAGGGATGGGCTTGGCAGGATACACACACACTTAACACCATAGAGGAGAGGCTCAAACCGGTGGCCCGGGCAGGGTTGAGGGCAAGACCCATGATGGAAGCCAGGACTGGCCCCAGGCAGGAAGAAACATGACCTTGTGACCCTCATTAGCTCTCTGAGAGTCACTGTGGAGCTGAGAAAAGGGGACAGGTCTCTGTGAGAGTCACTGTGGAGCTGAGGAAGGCCGTCAGGTCTGAGAGTCACTGTGGAGCTGAGGAAGGGGGCAAGTCTCTGTGAGAGTCACTGTGGAGCTGAGGAAAGCTCTCTTTGATGGTTGCTGTGTAGCTATGGAAGGGGGACATGTTTCTCTGAAGGTTGCTGTGGAGCTGAGGAAGACTGTAGGGTCTCAGCCATCACAGCTTCACACCCCCCCCCACACACACACAGAAGGGCCATCAGCCGTGGGAGTCCCTGAGAAGAAGCGACCAACTACCTCCCACTGGAACCAGAGATGTGTGCAGGTGTGTGGAGATAGTGAGTGCGTGCTGTTAGTACATTGTGTAGATACTGTAGATAATTATTTAGGAATTGTCCCGAGATACGGCCAGCTGGGGAACAGACACGCGGGCACATAAAAACTTCCCAGAGCTTCCGAGAGATTAATAATGATCTGAGTATTGTGTGATGCAATAATCGTAATTCTAAACATTTATTTAATATGTGCTTTCACTGGATGCTTAAGATTCCAGAGAGAAGCTTTGGATGTTTAACTACATGGAAGGAGCTGAGTGTGTGATTTCCACATGGATTGGCTCTTCCAGCTCCACCCACTACTAAAGGTGGCAGGAAGCAACCTACTCCTGGGGAAAGTCAACACAGAGGTGCCAGCTTCTGAATGCCCAAAGCAGAGGCATGAGAATGCAGAGTCCACCCGAGTCCCGGGAGCTGCTGAATCTACTTTCAGAATCACTCCATCCACGCACTGACATGTGAGCAAGAAGATGCTATTCCTCTCTGGAAACTTATTCATATTCACCTGCAAGGACTCATTGAAAAGTTCAGGTTCATTTCTCAAGAGAAGACCCCGGGATTGTACCCAAATGGTGTAGGGAGGGTATTCAGTTTCAGAAGACAATTCTAATTCTTGGATCTGAAAAATGCTGTGTGAGGTTTTGCAACATTCATCTAAGGTTTCTTCCCTCAAGCATCACTGAAGACTATTTCTACTGTTTATCCTAAGAATGGTATGGATTAACACTTCCAAATCATCTATGTAAGTTGGCAGATATGGATCAACATAAGAACTTTACCCTGACCTCCAGTTTGCAAACCCCACCCTTCTCTGGTTTAATCTCTTGGTTATGTTTACCTGGTTAACAGAAAATGCACGTAAGCAAAAGGCTTGAATATGTGGTGGAAAAGAAAGTTTTCTAGTTACGTCCTTATTAAAACACTAACAAGGTAACTAGAGCCCATAGGTGACTTGGATTCTCTCTTTTCAAAACTAGAAATTACAGAAAATGTGTTTGTAAGTGTGCATGTGTGTCTGTGTGTGTGCATGTATTGTGTCTGTGTGTGTCTGTGTGTGTTTATATATACACATATGTGCATGAGCTGCTGTTAGCATGGCTACAATGGTAAAGGAATAATCAGGAGTAAATCATATTCTATATATAAAATAGCAGTTCTCATTCCATGTTAAAATTGAAAATTCTAAAGGAAATGGAAAGTAATATAACCAAGACTGAATATGTTCTCCCCATAGGAATCTCAGTTGGCATGCTTATGAGGCAATTACATTATCTTAGACTTGCATGGTTATCAAAAAGTATTTTCTCCTCCAATTATTTTATTATTGATTATAAACATGTCACATATAAGCATGCCACATAGAAAAGTAGTTTACACCACTTATAATTTTTAAAGCACTCCAGTATAACTATGTTGAGTTTAGCATAGAAGTAGAGAATATTTTTTTAAAAATACCAAACATTTTGACAAATAGTGGGTCTAGTTTATGATTTAGCAGACATAAAATAAGAAAATTTGATGTGAATGTGTGTTTTGGTGTAGAAGAAAGAAAAAAAGTTTAGATAATAAATGCTTCCTTTATCTCTTAAATTTCTTAGAGACGGTGGAAATGGAAGAAAACACATACTTTCTAATAAAGTAATGATGCTATTTTCCATTACCTACATACAAGTGGACTGTCTGGGAAGCAGACTCAAATTCAGTATCATTTCTTCTCCTATTTTTTCTTTCATTTGTCAGTTCTATTTGAAATTATAATTAAAATAGTCACAAGTTGTTGCTGAATGTCTTATGGGAAATTTTTAGGTTTCATTTTACCTGTTATAAACTTTCCTGGCTTCAGTATGACATGGTGGAGATTTCTCTGGCAATTCCGGTAGAGTTGCATGCATGCATGACACGAAATCAGCTGTTTGCTAACAAAAGTCATTCCTGCATGCGAGCCACAGAAGAAAGAAGCAGCCTCACCTGGAAAGGCTTCCCCCTCACCTGGACAGGCTCCTCCCCCTTTCCCAGTACCCTTTTCAACCATGTGCTAATGACTTTCCCCACTTCCCAGGAAGGGAACTGCCACCTTCTCCCCAGACTCTGGTTCTGTTAGCTCACCGTAGAAAACGAGCTGGCCCTTGGCCAGATTCCTTCCGCGAAGGTTGCCTGCGATGCATTCATAGGCGCCTTCGTCTTCCTGTTGAAAGTGCGGGATTTCAAGGGTAGCTTGGGATTGGCTGTACTTGACTTTCCCTGGCAACGCGCCCATCCAACCTCCTCCAGCTAATATCAGGGACTGGACTAAACAGTGACACCTCGTTAGAACAGAAGATGGTCTTGTCAGCACAATTCTATGAGTGTCCTGAAAAATAATTCTTGAGGGAAAAAATCTGGTCAATGAATCTATTTATCTGTGTCTACTGTTCAGATCCTGTATCATTCACCTTACTCTCACCCAGCAATTTGTAATGCTTCAAGTGCCTCGCTACACTCAAGTCAGGAGTAAGGCTGGGGTCTAAACAGGTATGGAAAACTGGCGAAGTGTCAAACTCTAGGGTTATTTACAGACTGGTGGACAAACATGCAAGAAACTGAAAACAAGTATGCCTATAAATTGTGTAACAGGAAAAAAGGAAATGGCTACACAGACAGGAGCAGGACTGAATCCATTTAAATATGGTGTCAGGACATGCTTGGCAGAGAAGACAAGGAACAGTATGGGTTCCCTGTCACAGGCTCCTTGTCATGGAATTCCTATCGTGGAATCCCTGTTTATGGACTCTGTCCATGGATCTCCTGTCACGGAATCCCTGTCACAGACTTCCTGTCACGGAATCCCTGTTCAAGGACTCTGTTCATGGACTTCCTGTCATGAACTCTCTGTTCATGGTCTCCCTGTCATGAACTCTTTGTTCCTGGACTCCCTGTCATGTACTCTCTGTTCCCAGATTCAGCTCATGGACTGTTTGCTTTCATACCCTGTTCATGTAGCTCATGTAAAAGTGAAGACTCCCCTGAGATCAACAAACACTAACAGGCCCTCAGAGCTGCCTGTCACCAGCTTTGCCCTCCCATGCTGCATCACTGTGACAGAGGCTCTCCTGCACTGGGACGAGTGTGGATTCTCTCAGCTTCAGAAGATCATGTTCATCCTGAGCTGCCCCAGAATAACCTAATAGCAGGTTATTTTACAGTATGACATATCTGTTAGCATTTGTACAGAGTACCAGTATTAGTGGAAATTTAGCTCCACATCTTTTATCACTTTGATAAACTTCCTTTAAGATAGCAAAAGTGCATTTGGTGATATATGACTCAGAGTCTAACCATAGAGATGGAGTTAGACATTCATGACAAGGGAAGTCTCACTTCAACAGACAGAGAGAAACACCAGCCATCTGCAAATGGAGCTACAACACAACAAATGCTGCCATTGGTGACAGGATCCCACATCTCCGGGGCGTCAGTTACTTCATTCAAATTCTTAAGCCATAATCTCATCCCGAGTGAATTTTTCCTAAGTAACTTTTCTCTAAATATATTTCAAATTAATAATAATCACAGCAATATTGTTTTGCATTGCTGCGTAACTGAAGAGGACAGAAAGGGCATCTCTCCACTGCCACTGAAGTTCAGTAGGAATTTGAGCAGTAAATGACAGGACGATATGGAGACAAATCAGAGGCATCTCCAAGTAAAGGAAGAAAACTGATGACACTGGATGAGTCTGGAGGAGGCTTCCAGGCAAGCGGGCATGAGCGCTGTCCTCTGGCACTCAAGTGAGGAGGCACATGCTCCCTGTATTGCCAGAATCACACCAACCCAACACTGGCTCGCCTGTTTGTCTCAAAATTAGCATTCAGCTCAAATAAGAATAAATTTTGTCAAAAGAAAAAATAACATCATTGTTATGATAAATTTGTATGTTGTCCTCTTAAACAGCCTTGTCACTTACCAGAAATTTAGGGTTGACATTTTAGCAAAATGCCATCTCCCTGCCAACAATTAACCTCAGAAAACTTAATTTTTTTTCTTCATTCATTTTATGGAATGACAAAATGAAGTTCTAGAAGAAAGGTGAATCACAGGGAAAGACCTTCAGCAGCATGTGGCTGCCCAATTTTATTGTGCATGGATTATCATTCAGTTTTTAAAAAGTAAATTTAGGGCACATATGAGCATGTGACACTATTGAGGAGAAAAGTTACACAAGCATTTGTTTTCCTCTTTCTGCTTATTTCCATTTTCCAATTTTTTCTACAGTGAGCATGAACACACTAAAAATCCTGGGAAATTTCACTGAAAAAGAGGAGTAGAGAGAGGTTCTGAATTACCTTGGTTCAATTCTGGACTGTGGGCATTTCCTACATTGACCAGGTCATTTTTTGTTTCATTGTGGACGCTACAGTTGGTTATTGAATAAAAACACAGCACCTAAGCTCTAAAGCAGTGCTCTTGGGCCTGGCATTTACTGTGACAATGCAATGCTCATGTGCCTGACATTTTCTGTGATGACGTCCTGGCATATTCTGTAATGACGCTGTGCTCATGTGCCTGGTATTATCTGTGACAAAACAGAAATCACAGATACCAACCTATGCCAGGGATTAAGAGGGTAATGCAGTGGGCCAGACCTGAGAAGTACTGGGCAAGGCAGACTCACTGGTTTCCTGCTGCACTAGGTCTGCCAGTCTCTGGCATCACGGAAATGTAACTTCTCTGAGAGGCCCACCTACAGCCCCCAAGGCACCCACCATCTGACCTCCCTAGACACACAGTCAGGGAATCTCTAGCCCCTGAGCCCGAGCCTCCATGCAGGAAGCACAGCTCCTGTGGATGATGCCCTACAGTACGCTATGCAAGTCCTCCTCACTCCCAGCACCCTCCAGCTGGTGCTTCCCTTCTCTCCTTCATGGTGAGAGAGCTGAGCACAGCAACAGAAGGGGGTCTGGGACATGGGGGGGAGAACCTGCTGCTCACACAAGAGAGCCCCCCACCAGCCAGCACTTAATCACAGCACCTTGGGGAACTTGCTGTACCCCATTCCTGTGATGAACCTCTTCCTTTCATGCCTGAACCCCCATTCTCCATAGTTCCTCCTCTGAACTGTTATCATGAGTCACTGGCCAGAAAAAGACCATCCCATGCTTCCCCCATGCTGAGCGACTCATTCCCTGCCCTCATTGTCCCAGCTTGACATGCCACAGCTATGGGTAAGAGCAGAGATGCATGAGGTGGTACAGGGGAGGTTTCTCGTGTGGAAACAACAACCCAAGATGATGATGATGACTGTGGTGATAATAGTGGTGTGATTGTTGGGTGATTCCCCACCCTTTAGCCCTGAATCTTTACTGCTGGGATTCCTCTCCTCTGTATAAGTCGTTTGCATATCTTTAGGCCATAGCTTTATGGCAAAGAGATATCCTTCTTGTGGAAACACAAAAGGAGTGTGGGAGACGGCATTTGTTAGTTTGATTCTAAAAGCTCCTGGAATTCTGTCATATTTTTTATTATAAGTCAAGTACAATCTAGATGGGATACATTTCCTTTTACCCCAAGGTCCCGGTGTGGACTGGATGGTACCAGGAAGAGTCCACCCAGCTATGATATGAGACCACCTTTAGGGAAATTAGCTAGACAAAAGATCAAAGGAACAGTCATATTAGCTTTTCCTAAGATAAGCTTATAAGGCCTCCCAGTAAATAAAGAGCAAGAGTACGTAAGAAATTTCCCTGAAGCAGAGTAGACTGATCAAAGGAACTTGTGGAGATAGAGATATCAAGATATCAATCTAGCAATGGAGGACATAGTTTGTATTATATGACATGATTCTTCCCATGAAAACACACCCTATAGATCTCCAATGTACTTCTTTATACCAGTTCCCTCTGGACAGTGTTTGCATAAGAAACTGGTCCAGGAGGCAGGGACTGGCCTCAAATTAGCATCTGTTAAGCTTGAGCCAGAAGTGTGGCTCACCTGGAATTTGCACCTAAAAGCTGGTTTTGAATTTGGTTATAACTACCCCAGGGGAAAGTCAAAGGTATTTTGCTTGGTAGGCTGATTCAGACAAAGCAGCTCAGCTTGGTCAAGAGGCACACATGTGTGTGGGTGACTTCTTAAACACAGAACACATAGTCAGGGCATGTGATCAGCAACTTTGAGTCTGTGGGAGCCAGTCACCCAGAGTGGTGGTGGCCGAGTGTGTTTAACTGTCAGTAAGAAGTGAAAAGCTATGGACTATTTGAACTGGACTCATGACTTTTGTTCATTGGTCACTCCCCCAGTGTTATTAAGGAATCTGAAGGAGTTTGATATTATTGGGGTCCCACACAGCCCTGATATTGATAGTGATGATGGTGCTGGTAATGATGGTGCTTAATGATGGTGCTGCTAATGGTGCTGGTGATGATAGTGGTGATGATGGCATGATGATGATCACAGGATGATCACGGTGGTCGTGATGGCAATGGCAGTGGTGGTGATGGCAGTGATGGTGATGATGGTGATAATGATGACGATGATGACAGTGATAATGATGACCATCATGATGGTAATAACAATGATGGTGATGATGGTGATAATGATGCTAGTAGTGATGGTGATGATGACAGTCATGATGATGATAATGATGGTGATAATGGGGATGATGTTCATGGTGATGATGGTGATGATGACTGTGATGATGGTAATGATGATGTTGATGATGGTGATAATGATAATGGTGGTGATGCTGATGATGATGATGACAGTCATGATGGTGATAATGATGACCATCGTGATGATAATGATGATGGTGATAATGATGATGGCGGTGATGGTGATGACAGTCATGATGGTGATAATGATGGTGATGATGTTGATGGTGATGATGGTGATAATGATGATGGTGATGACAGTGATGATGACCATCATGATGGTAATAATGATGGTGGTGATAATGGTGATAATGATGATGGTGGTTATGGTGATGATGTTTATGGTGATGATGGTGATAATGATGATGGTGGTGATGCTGATGGATGATGGTGATGATGGTAATGGTGGTTATGGTGATGATAATGATGATGGTGATTTAGTTTAGGGGCACTCCTGGCTATGCTCAGGGCTTATACCTGTTCCGTGCTTAGGGATCACATGTAGTGGGAGGAATGGAACCCAGGTTGGCAATATGCAAGGCAATATAATTCCCTGTGTTATCTCTCTGGTCCCATACTAGATGCTTTTATATTTCTATTTTTGGACACCTCCATTGTGTCTAGAGATCAAGCCCCTCCCATGGGCACTCTAAGCTAAAGAAGGGGGAAAAGACCCCCTTAGGGATTCTGAAAGAAGAACTTCCAGTTCTGAGGAATTCCAGTTCTGGGCTGTGAGGACAAAGGCCCGGGCCTACTTTGATGTGAGCCCCTGGAGACCGCACCCCATCTCCAGCCCTGTGGATCTGCACTGGCACAGAATGCCCTGGCTTTGGGATGGAGCTGTGAACCCAGGTGGCTGAAAGGTCATTCAGCTGCTCACTGAGACCTACCCACATGTGTCAGGGAGGTACTCAGACAGCAGGAGCTGCTGCCAGAACTGCTGAGGAAGGAGAGGCTCAGGCTGGCTTTGTCCCCTCACAGAGGCAGGTGTGCACTAGCAGTCATTTGTCATCAAGCAGAGATGACATATCTGAGGCACAGGGTCAGCACTGAGAGAACTTTATATAGAGCAACACATGCTTAGAGCCAAACAAATGCATCTTCTAATACACCAATATTTGTTCATCAAACTCACCTCAGTTGAGGAAGCGATTGCTGCCCTTAACCCCCACAGATACATGGAGAGCAGACTCTGTCTCCACGGACACATGGACAGACTCTGCCCCACAGACATATGGACAAGCAGACTGCCCCACAGACACATGGACTGACGCTGCCCCACAGATACATGGACAAACAGACTCTGCCTCACAGACACATGGACTGATGCTGCCCACAAACACATGGACAAGCAGACTGCCCCACATACACATGGACAGACTCTGCCCACAGACACATGGACAAGTAGACTGCCCCACAGACACATGGACAAACAGACTCTGCCCAATATGGACAAGCAGACTGCCCAACAGACACATGGACAAACAGACTCTGTCCCTACAGACTCACAAACTGGCTCTGCATGTCAGGCTCAAATGCTTGCCAGGGAGCATTCTTTCCCAGGATAGAATTCTGGGATTATGCAGATATTATATTTCATATACACATGCTATAGAATTCTCGGGGCAACTAAACTATCAGAAGCAATCACTTGAACATTGAAAAGTTTCAAAAAACATTTCAAAATCTTGATCACTTGATCACTTGAATCCCGTTATTCATCGATTTGCTCCAGCAGGCACCAGTAACATTTCCATTGGACCCTATCACGTGCCAATGTAGCCCAATGGCATCTGGTTGATTCAGAAATATGAAGAACCTCAAATCGCTCATTCAGGGTCTTGACAAGGAAGTCTGACCATCTTGTAGGTGGGCGGCCACGTGATCTTTTGACATCCCGTGGGATCCAGTTAGTAACGGCTCTAGTCCAGCAGTTGTCTCCAAATCGCATTACATGTCCAGCCCATCTGATTTTCGATGCCTTGGCAAACGAGACAGCGTCTCTGATTCTGGAATAGCAATGGAGGTCAGAACTCCAGATTCCTTCTCTCACTTGAATGAGGCATGATATTCCAAGCATAGCTCTTTCGATTCCTCTCTGGGAAACCCGAATAACATTCTCATCCTGCTTTCATAGGGCCCAGGTATCTGAGACATTGTTAATGCAGGGAGAATGGTGGAGTCAAAGAGATGTGCCCGGAGCCGGAGGTTCTTTGTCCTTTTTAGCTATTTCTTCGATGCCTTTGAGGGCATTCCATGCCACTCTCTTCCTCCTGCACAGCTCAGGTTTTAGGTCATTCATCATGTTGACTTCTCAACCTAGGCACACATAACTGCTGCATTCAGAGATGTTTGTTCCATTGAGAGAATGGGGCCTCTATTCAAAATGAGGCCTCATTTTGAATAGAGGCCCCATTCAAAATCTTATCAGGTGTTTATTTGGTGACCAATGAGAAATATAACTCTGGTCATATTTCCTTCTAACAAAATTTCTAAAAGGATAAAAGTAAAATTGTTTTACAAATATGTAAAGTTACTAGGTCCAGAGCTACAGTACTGTAGGTAGGGAAGTTGCCTTTACATGGAGACAACCCCAGTTTAATCCCTACTACCCCATTTAGTACTACAGCCCGCCAGGAGTGATTCCTGAGTGCAGAGCCAGGAGTAAGCCCTGAGCATCATTGAGTATGGCCCAGAGTAAAAATAATATGTAAAAATGCCCCATTTATAAACTAATTGCTAGATACCCCACAGATTGCTATGTTATCATAACAAAGACTCTCAGACATGGGGCAGAGCTGCTACTAGCTCTCCCTGTGCCCAGCTGCTCAGAGGTGCCTGGGAGGCATGGCGGGTTCTAGCCTGGCCTGCCACCCCATCAGAACCTCACAACAAGCTAGACCACCCTCCCCTACTCCATGGGGCCAGCCATTTTCTACATCCAGACTTCCCTCTCGTCACAACTCCACCCAGCATACCAGACTATCACAGCCCGTCTCGTGGCTGCTAGCAGCCACGCCGGTTCATCAATAAATGCTTTATTTAGAGGTGACTACAACAGTATGCCACCTGCACGGCAAGCTTGGCAAGCTGCTCGTGTAGTATTTGATATGCCAAATACCAGTAACATTTGTATTAGGTCATTCCCTTGACCTAATATAATTGTATGAGGCTCTTTATGTTCCTGGAACAAGCAGATGCCTTTGGGTTCTACTAGCATGAGACAGGACATATGGAGATATTACTGGTGCCCGCTCTAGCAAATAGATGATTAACGGGAAGATAGTGATAGTGATAGTGAAATGTGAATGTCATAATTCATGGGTGTGAGCTAGTCCCAGAGGTAGAGGACACACAATCTCACAAACACACAAACATATTTACACACATATACATATATGACACTCATCTATAATAATACACCCACACAAACACACTCAAACTCACACCCACACATAGTGACTGCAAGCTCCCTGAGTTTTCCTGGAACTCCTGAAGTTGTTGCTGACCCTGGACCTCACATCTCATCCCCACCCTGCAGCACCCCACAGGACAGTAGGTAGGAGGGAATGAGCCGCATTGTGAGCATTCACCTCCAAAGACTGCTCATTGAATGATGCGCTTCACAGAGTAACAAGACTTGCCACAGTAAAGCTCCGCTCTCAGCTGGCACCATGCCCACTCAGCTGCAGGCACCTCTGTACTCAACGGCTGTACCTCCCTATGCTGGTGAGCACACATTTTCTCCTTTATAGAGCAGGGGTGGGCAACAGCACCTAAAGCACTATGTATGGGTAAGTGAGAGCATCAGTGGCACTGTCTAAATGCCGTCCAGAGCCTTTTCCAGCACACCCAAGTGCTCAGCAGGGATGAAGCGAATAACTGAATGTCATGAAGGCGCTATTCTCTCCCCTGGCTTTAACACACTTGTGTTCTGTTCTCTGTGAAAGCCCCACGGCCTAGGCTTCATGTACAAGGAGGAAGCATTTGTTCCTCACATCTGCCTGCACCAAGGAGTCATGGACAGGGCGGAGGTGAGGCCCTGGCTCCCAGCCAGAGCCTGTTTCTAGAAGGTGCTGCCATGGCTATGCTCACTCTGCCCTTTTCCCCTCTGCCCCTCTTCTTTGCCAGGAGGGAGGACTGGGGTGAGAGCAAATGCTGGGTGCTCTGGGCTCTGTATCCGACATGTGGCTGGGGGAAAGAGAATGAGGTCTACTTGTGCACAGAGAGATGGGGTGTGTCAAGGAAAGCTGGCCTTTGGGTGCCTATTAATAACCATTAATTGAGTGCTTACTATGTCCCAGGCTCTGTGACAGACGCAAACAGCTCCGTATGTCGCCAGAGCTAAATACTCTGCTGGCAGCTGCTGAAAATTCTAATTACCTTTTTGGAATGGGATTCACGTTTAGGCAGGTAATTTCTGCTAAATTATGACCTGCCACCCCCTCCACTTAGAGCTCCGGCTCACACTCATTTCTGATCCACCCTCCAAGGTCGCTGTTGCCGCCCCTGCAGTTAGGGCACAGCACCCTGGCTTTACCTGGGAAGTGACACCTATTGGAAACTCACTCTAGCTTGGAAACAGCACCCAAGTGAGTGTGACCAGAAGCAAAGGGTGTCTCATCAGCTACCTGGAAGCCCCCAGCAGCAGGTCATCTTTCCCGCCTCTCTACCAAAGGGTGCTGGCCTGAGCAGAGAGACTGACCGCCTCCCTAAGCTTGTGTGCCACAGCACCCAGATTCAAAGGGAGCCCCCAGGCCAGCTCTGCTCTGGGCCCATTTCCTGTGCTGAACTGGCACTATGGCCCCACCTGGTTTCTCCCCAGCCGCAAGGACTCCCCATCTGTCAGCCCCCATGCAATGGCCAGACCCCTCCATCTGAGCTGGGTCATTGAGCACATAGCAGCCCAGTCTCGGTCAACCTGGACCCACACCATCGCAGGGACTCATGGCAGCTCTCTGAGGCAGGTCCAGAAATAGATTCTCATTATGGCACTGTTTGAGAAAGTGTCTCCCTAGCCCAGGACTCAGAAACCTCATCAGCCACAGCTTAGCGTCAGTGTGTGCTGAGCTTGAAATGAGAAACTGGGGCAGGGAACCAGCTTCCACTGAAGATTATCCCACCTCGGGCTGGAGCGATAGCACAGCAGGTAGGGTGTTTGCCTTGCATATAGCTGGCCCAGGTTCGATCTCTGACACCCCATATGGTCCCCCGAGTACCACCAGTTGTAATTCCTAAGTGAAGAGCCAGGAGTAACCCCTGAGAATTGCCAAGTGTGACCCAAAAAGCCAAAAAGAAGTAAAAGATTATCCCACCTTGAAACTAATTTCAGAAGGTCCCTCCAGGGAGCACTTTTGAAGGGAGAGCAGGAAGCAGATTCCACCAGGACCCAGACTGTGCTGGCAGCTGAGTCACCAGCTTCTGTCTCCCTGCCAGCAATGGCCCATTAAAACCTGGAAGCCAGGCCTGGCTCACAGGGTGCCCACCAGTCAGTCACACTGTTGGGAAAGGGACTTGGATTTCTGAACTCCTGAAAGCACCCCAGCCCACCCAGAGGCCAGAATCTAGCTGCTGCCTTAATGCTGGGGTACAAACACTGTCATAGTTGAGACTGTGCCATGGGGAGTCTGGGATAAAAAACACCATCACACGGGCCAGAGCAATAGCCAAGTGGGTAGGACGTTTGCCTTGCATGCGGCCGGCCCATGCTGGCCCGGGTTCGATCCCCGTATCCCATATGGTCCCCCGAGCACCACCAGGAGTAATTCCTGAGTGCAGAGCCAGGAGAAACCCCTGAGCATTGTTGGGTGTGACCCAAAAAAGCAAAAAAAAAAAAAACCACCATCACAGTTGAGTCTGTACCTTAGGGAGTCTAGGGTACAAACACCATCATGGCCGAGTCTGCACGGGGCAGGAGCAGTGGGAGACACCTATGAGCTCACAGGAACATCCACAGGGCAGGCTCGGGGCAATTGTGGGTCCCCGCCTCTTTGGCCTTGGCTTCCCTATAGGTTGGTAAAGGGGTGAGGATAGACTCGGGGACCTCCACTAGCGTCCTGAGATGCTGAGTCCTGAGATTCCAAGAGCTGGAATCAGGAAAACTTGCTCTGGGGGACCAAGCGGAGCCCAAAGGAACATCTGCTCTATCCTTTCCACTTCTCTGATGGGCACTAGGGAGGGGCACCTTGCTCAAGAATTCCCTGAGCGCTGGTCTTACCTCCCTCACCCTTCCTTGAAGTATACACTGTCCCTCAGCGCCTAACCAAAAGTTCAGTACTTCAAGGCAAGGCAAGGCAAGTGGAAGATGTTAAGAGTGGACAGCTACTGACCAGCTGCTTAGAGTCATGTCTAGACAGTGATGACCTAGAGTGATGCCTAGAGTGATGACCGTTCTTCCCAGGAAGCACTAGCTGGACCACAGCATAGCACCCCAGCCTGATTCTGACTATGCTGTCCTGGCACATCTCTGGTCCTGCCACTGGGCTCCCTGTCTAGTGCCATAGTCTTCCATTGATGCACTTTTCACCCTCATGGAATATCTTGGGGCCCTGGGTGGAAAACACCTATTACAGGAAGGAAATCAATCAACTTGCCCCATCAGGGG
The DNA here is from genome assembly GCA_021461705.1 of Cryptotis parvus. NCBI lineage: Eukaryota > Metazoa > Chordata > Mammalia > Eulipotyphla > Soricidae > Cryptotis > Cryptotis parvus. The sequence continues at coordinate 22,593 of JAJIBD010003765.1, read as the reverse complement.
CTCCTGTCAGAGGCCTCCCTCACCCCCCCATATTATTGGAAAGGGGCGGTCAACTGGCCCCACTTGTCACAGGCCTCCCCTCTCTGCGTTTTCTGGGGTCATGTCCACTCTCTTCCCTGACTTCCTCTTTCAGAAGGAACTAGGCACCCTTCATCCTAGACAATGACACTGAAGTTGACTGGGGTGAATGGCTATTCCCTGGTCAAGCTGGCTCTGTGCCACCGTGGGACTGTGTGGGCCTTCTGTAGGTAGAGATGGGGTCCAAGTGGTCAGCACTGAGCTGTGTGTCATCAGCAGATCCCAGAGATGAGGACGCTGGTAATTCTGTCATAGTGAAGCAGCCACCATCTCTGAGCACATCACTCCCATAGAAACTGAGTAATAGCAGGGGAGCAGGAACCTAGATGGTCTCTAACAGCTGATTCAAACATTGTCTTTACCCCAGGAGCACTTTTGGCCCAAAGGTCAGAGCGTGACACCATAAAGGTTGCTCTTAGAAAAAAAAGCCAAAAGACAAATCGAGATGTCTCCCCATTCCAATAACATTTTAGAGATGAGCTCCCGGCCCACAGAGGAGAAAGGAGCAACTCATTTCTCTCCCATTCACTCACTTCTGGCTTGATTTGAAATTACTCCTGCTACTGCAAATTACAAACCGGTCAGAACAGCCATGGGTTCCTGGGAAGGGCTGGATCTGACTGGGATGTGGGGAAAAGAAGCTTCCAGAAGAACCTGGACAAATATGTGTTTCCTACGAGATTCTTGGCCTAGACATTATCCTTGTCTTAGAAAGGTCACTAATTGGTGTGTGACCTCTGCACTGCCTGCAGACCCACCTAGCCCCAGTGTAAAAGCCTGGAAACATCCACAAAGGGAGCCACATCCCAAAATTCAAAACCATGTGACGCATTAGCGATCTATGTAGTATTAATCTTACATGAGGTACCAGTGATCATACATCCCTACATTCCTTTCCAACAACAGCAAACTCTGCGAACAATCCAGACACTTACTAACTGTACTATTTAGCCACAGAACACACAATTGCAACCTACAATAGTTGTAATGGTAAAGCAATGCAAAATTCCCTTAAGCTCAGTGAGTACAAGTCACTATCCCAGATGAGCCAAGCAATAATGATGAGGTATATAACCTCTCTGATAAGAAATTTTGGCAGGAATTATTAAGGGTGCATAATGATCTTAAAGAAGAGGGGGAAGCTGGAACTCAGCTCTCCCCAGGCTCAGCTGACCATGGGGCCCCAGGAGGACAGTGGGTTTTGGGAGTGGGCTCATCACCTCTGGGGGGTCCCAGAAGCAGCTGGATGAGACTTGCCCACCACATTAGCCGCCACCTTCATTGTCCGGATGCTGCAGCATATCAGCCTGCCTGGGAGGGATGCTACCTCAAGACCAGATTAACAGAGCAAAACGAGTTTGAGCCCAGGTAGGCAGCTCCCAGAAGCGGGAATCACCAGGAATTCATCAGATGGAGCCAGGGTCGGCCCTTCCCCCTCCATTTTGTCTGAGCCCGGTGGCCCTGCCCAGGAGCTGCCCTGGGGTGACCAGCCATAACATGCAGAGCCTCAGATGCGGCTGGGGAAGCTGGAACTCGGCTCTCCCCAGGCTCAGCTGACCATGGCACCCCCAGGAGGACAGATGGGTTTTGGGAGTGGGCCCATCATCTCTGGGGGGTCCTGGAAGCAGCCAGATGAGACTTGCCATCACATTAGCCACCATTTTCACTGTCTGCACGCTGACCATGAGGCCCCTAAGTCAAGCGGTCCATCAAACTAGTGGAAACAGTTATGTCCTTTAATGTACTATATTCTACGATGTGTAGGAAAATTAGACGGGAGGGATAGAGAGGAGAGAAAAGACATACAGAACCCACCAAGTAGTTGAGGTGTGGGAGGGGGAGGGAGGTGGGGACATTGGTGATGGGAGATGGGTTCGGGTGGAGGGATGGGTGTTGGAACACTGTAGAACCAAAACTCGACATGAGCATCTTGCAATTGTATATCTAAAAGTGGTGTAATAAAATTTGAACAAAAAGAACATAAAAATAGTGAATACCTGTAAAAAAAGAAGCAATGGAATACAAAATCAATAAAATACAAGAGGATATGAGAGCAGAAATGAGGAAAATTCAAACAAAAAATACAAGCAGAAATGACAGATATTAAAAATATGGTAAGTGGAATGAAAAGCACACTGAAAGACCTCCATAGCAGAGTAACAACCACTGAATAAAGAATTAGTGATCTCTAAGACAATAACCAAAGATTCTCTATACAACAGCAGAAGATGGAAAAAAGACTCACAATTAATGAACAGACAAGAGACAATTGGGATAAAGTCAAAAGGAATATCATAAGGATCACTGGGGTCCCAGAAGGGCAAGAAGAAAACCCCAATGAAGAAGCAACTGTCAAAGTCATTACTGCAGAGATGTTCCCAGAACTAAAGAATGCTTACTCCCAGATTCAGGAGGTCCCAAGGGTACCAGCTGAAAGGAATTCCAATGAGAATACTCCAAGACACATCCTAATTAGAATGACAAAAACCATAGCTAGAGATAGAATACTGAAAGTAGCAAGATCAAAGAAGGAAATCACATACAAAGGAGCATCCCTAAGACTTACAGCAGACTCTTCAAATGAAACACTCCAAGACTGAAGACAATGGTGGGATATTGTAAAAAGACCCAATGAAATGAAGGCCTCACCAAGAATTCCTTTTTTTGACAATCAAAGGATTTTATTTTTTTTAAATTTTTTATTATACCACCGTGAAACATGCAATTACAAAGGTGTTCATAATTGTTTCTTGGTAATACAGTATACCAGCACCCCTCCCTCCACCAGTGCCCCATTTCCACCACCAATGTACCCCCCTCCCTCCGCCCACCCCCATGCTGCCTTAATAGCAGGTACCCCAGTTTCCTCTCTTTATCTCTCTGTCTCTCTCTGTCTCTGCATCTCTCTCCCTCTTATTTTACACATTGTGGCTAGCCCTGCAGATATTTAGAGTTTATCACTTAAGTCTCTTTGTGTATATTCAATGGTGAGTTTTAATCTGCCATTACCATTTCCCACATTTAGTAAAACACTGGTATCTATTTATGTCGTATTAATGAATGCAGTCATTCTATATCTGTCCTTTTCCTTCTGACTAATTTCACTCAGCATGATAGTCTCCATGTCCATCCATTTGCAGGTAAATTTCATAATTTCATCTTTTCTGACAGCTGCATAGTATTCCATAGTGTAGACGAACCACAGTTTCTTTAGCCAGTCCTCTGTTCTCGGGCATTTAGGTTGTTTCCAGATTCTAGCTATAGTGAATAGCGCAGAGATGAATAAAGAAGTACAGATAGTGTTTCTGCTATGTGTTTTTTGGTCTCTCGGGTATATTCCCAGGAGTGCTATTGCTGGATCAAATGGGAGCTCAATATCTAGTTTTCGGAGGAATGCCCATATTGTTTTCCAAAAGGGCTGGACCAGTCGGCACTCCCACCAGCAGTGGATCAGAGTCCCTTTTTCTCCACATCCACGCCAGCACTGGTTGTTCTTGCTGTTTTGGATGTGTGCCAGTCTCTGTGGTGTGAGATGGTACCTCATTGTTGTTTTGATTTGCATCTCCCTGATGATTAAAGATGAAGTACACTTTTTCATATGCCTTTTGGCCATTCGAATGCCTTCTTTTTGGAAGCTTCTGTTCATTTCTTCTCCCCATTTTTTGATGGGGTTGGCTGTTTTTTTCTTGTGGAGTGCTACCAGTGCCTGATATATCCTGAATATTAACCCCTTGTCAAATGGGTATTGGGTGAATATCCTTTCCCACTCTGTGGATTGTCTTTGTATCTTGGTCACAGTTTCTTTTGAGGTGCAGCAGCTTTTTAGTTTTATATAATCCCATTTGTTTATCTTTGCTTCCATTTGCTTGGTCAGTGGTATATCGTCTTTAAAAAATATTTTTCGTTTCGATGTCGTAGAGCGTTTCTCCTATGATTTCTTTGATGTACCTTATAGATTCATGTCTGATGTTGAGATCTAGAATCCATTTTGATCTGACTTTTGTGCATGGCGTTAGAAGAAGGCCTAAGTTCATTTTATACATGTAGCTGCCCAGTTTTCCCAGCACCATTTGTTGAAGAGGCTTTCTTTGCTCCACTTAATATTTTTTTGCTCCTTTATCGAAGATTAAGTGGTTGTATATTTGAGAATGTGTTTCAGGATACTCAGTTCTATTCCATAGGTCTACAGGTCTGTCTCTATACCAATACCACACTGTCTTAATTACAACTGCTCTGTAGTAGAGCTTGAGGTTGGGGAAAGTGATACCTCCCATCTTCTTTTTCCCAAGGATTGCTTTAGCTATTCATGGAGTTTTATTATTCCATACAAATTTCAGGAGTATTTGTTCAATTTCTTTGAAGAACATCATGTGTATCTTTATAGGGACCGCATTAAATCTGTACAAAGCTCTAGGGAGTATTACCATTTTGATAATGTTAATCCTTCCGATCCATGAGCAGGGAATATGTCTCCATTTCCTCAGGTCTTCTTTTATTTCCTGAAGTAACGTTTTGTAGTTTTCTTTATAGAGATCCTTTACATTCTTTGTCAAACTGATTCCTAGGTATTTGATTTTCTGCAGCGCAATTGTGAATGGGATAGTTTCTTTAATGTCCCTTTCTTCTCTTTTGCTGTTTGCGTATAGGAAGGCCATTGACTTTTTCACCAAGAATTCTTGACCCAGCCTGACTCACTTTCAGATTTGAAGGAAAGTTATACAACTTCATGGACAAGCAACAGCTCAGGAACTTCATAGACTCAAAACCCACTTTAAAAGGACTGAAGGAGCTACTGTAAGATATGACAAACCACCAAAGTACAACTAACTTATCCAGAAATATGCCACAAAATCCCATGACAATAATCTCTCTCAATGTCAATGGCCTAAATGCACCAATTAAGAGACACAGAGTGGCAAAATGGATTAAAAAACTGAATCCAACATTCTGCTGCCTACAAGAAACACATCTGAATAATCAGAGCAAACACAGACTCAAGGTCAAAGGCTTGAAGACAATTCTCCATGCAAACAACTCTCTGAAAAAGGCTAGTGTGGCCATACTAGTATATGACAACATAGACTGCAGACTGAAAACGTTAGAAGGGACAGTGAAGGCCATTTCTTAATAATCAAAGGATACATATATCAGGAAGAAATTACACTCGTGAAACATATATGCACCCAACAAGGGACCAGCAAAATACTTAAAACAACTGCTAGTAGACTATGAAGAAGTTATTGACAGTAACACAATAGTAGTTGGAGACTTCAACACTGCTCTATCAACTATTGGTAGATCGACAAGACTGAAACTCACCAAGGAAATATAGCCCTGAAGGAAGAAATGGAAGAAAAAGGGCTGCTATACATATACAGATCTTTTGATCCCCAAAAATCAGAATACACATTTTTTCCAGTGAACACAGCACATTCTCCATATTTACCACATGCTGAGCCACAAAGCATACCTCAATAAAATAAAAACGGTAGAAATTGTGTCAACTGTTTTCTCAAATCATGATGCACTGAAAATGAAAGTTAACCATGTAAGGACACAGAGAGTCAAATTAAACACATGGAAACTGAACAGCTCACTGCTGAAGAACCAGTAATCAAAGAGAAAATTAAAGATTCCTGGAAACAAATGAACTATATAAACTTGTAGGATTCAGAAAAAGCATTGTTAAGAGAAAAGTTCATAGCTCTACAAGCATTCATCATGAAAGAAGAAAGGGCCCACATAAAAACCTGACTTCACTACTCAAAATATTAGGAAAAAAGACCAACAAAAGGAGCCCAACCCAGGCAGAAAGAAGGAAATAAACTTAGAGAGGAAATCAACTAGCTGGAAACCCAAAAAACAATCCAAAAGATTCATGAAACCAAGAGTGTGTTCTTTGAAAAAAATAAACAAGATCGACAAATCATTTACAAGACTTGTAAGGAAAGAAAAAGAGAGAACCCAATTATATAGAATCAGAAATGAAAAGGGTACATCACAACAGAAACCACAGAAATTCAAAAGATCATCATAGATTACATTGAGACATTGAGAGTCTCTTCTACAAAATAAGAGAACCTGGAAGAAATGGACAAGTTCCTGAAGTCCTATAGCCTCCCACAACTAAAACAAGAAGACCTTCAGTACCTGAATAAACCTATCACTATCAAAGAAATTTAAACAGTAATTAAAAGTCTGTCCAAACACAAAAGCCCAGGTCCAGATGGATTCACTAGTGAACTCTTCCAAACCTTTAAGGAGGATCTACTGCCAGTCCTTTACAAGCTCTTCCAGGAAAAGAAGAATCAGAAACACTTCCAAATACCTTTTATGAGGCACATATCACCCTGATTCTCAAATCAGGTAGAAAACATCACCAAAAAAAAAAAACTACAGAGCAATGTCCCTGATGAACCAGATACTAATATCTTCAACAAAATACTAGCAAACAGAATCCAAAGGCTTATCAAAAAGTTTATACATCATGACCAAGTAGAATTCATCCTGGAATGCAAGAATGGTTCAACATTCACAAGTCAATCAACATAATACAACATATCAATAAGAGAAAAAATAAAAACCAAATGATCATATCAATAGACACAGAGAAAGCATTTGACAAGATCCAGCACATGTTCATAATAAAACCCTCCATAAAATGAGAATTGAAAGAACCTTCCTCAATATAGTCACAGCCATCTACCAAAAGCCCACACCAAGTATCATTCTCAACGGGGAAAGATCAGGGAAAGACAAGGTTTCACACTCTCACCACTTCTATTCAACATAGCACTGGAAATACTTGCCATAGCAATTAGAGAAGAAAAGGAAATTAAGGGCATCCAGATAGGCAAGGAAGAAGTCAAGCTATCACTATTTGCAGATGACAAGATATTATACCTATAAAACCCTAAACTCTCTACCAAAAACGCTCCTAGAAACAATAGCTACCTATAGTAGAGTGGCAGGGTACAAAATCAATACCCAAAAGTCAATGACTTTCCTATATTTCCTATTATATATTTCCTTGTTATACAAATAACAAAAGAGAAGAAAAGATATTTTAAAGAAACAATTCCATTCACAATTGTGTCACAGAAAATCAAAAGTTGGAAATAAGTTTAACTAAGAATGTAAAGGACCTGTAAAAAATCTATAAGACACTGCTTCAAGAAATCAAAGAGGACATGAAGAAATGGAAACACATTCCTTGCTCACGGACTGGGAGAATTAAAATTGTCAAAGTGGCAATACTCCCTAGAGCCTTATACAGACTCAATGCAGTCCCCATAAGATACCTATGACATCTTCAAAGAAATTGACTAAGCACTCCTGAAATTGTAATAAACCCCCACATATAGCTAAAACAGTCCTCAGGAAAAAGAAAATGAGAAGCATCACATTTCCCAACCTCTAACTGTACTACAAAGCAATAATCATTAAAAAATCATGGTCACTTGATCACTTGACATCACATTATTCGTCAATTTGTTCAAGTGGGTGTCAGTAAGTTTCCATTTGTCCCTATCATGTGCCAGTGTAGCCCAATGGCATTGGCTTGTTCCAGGAATATGAAGAGCCTCAAACTGTTTGTTCAGGGTCTTGACGAAAAAGCCACCATCTTGTAGGTGGGCAGCCATGTGATCTTTTGACATTCCATGGATCTAGTTAGTAATGGCTCTAGTCCAGCAGTCGCCTCCAAGTCATATTACATGTTCTGCCCATTGGATTTTCGATGCTTTGACAAATGAGACAGCGTCCCTGACTCTTGATCTTTGACAGATCGAGAACTCCAGATTCCTTCTCTCACTTGAATGAGGCGCAATATTCCAAGCATAGTTCTTTTGATTCCTCTTTGAGAGACATGAATAGTGTTCTCATCATGTTTTTGTAGGGCTCAGTTCTCTGAGGCATATGTTAATGCAGGGAGAACAGTGGAGTTGAAGAGATATGCCTGGTACTGGAGGTTCTTTGTCCTTTTAGCTATTTCTTCGATGTTCTTGAAGGCATTCCATGCCACTCTCTTCCTCCTGTGCAGCTCAGGTGTTAGGTCTTTTGTCATGTTGAGTTCTCAACCTAGGTACACATAACTGCTGCATTAAGAGATGTTTGCTCTATTGAGAGTGAATGGAACATCTGGAACTAGTTTGTTTTTCATGAACATTGTTTACTTGAGATTCAGCTTTTAGACCTAGGTTTCCACATTCACAGTCAAAGTCAGCCAGCATTTGTGCCCCTTGACTAATATTTGGTGTTATTAAAATGATATCATCAGCAAAGCAGAGGTGGTGTAGTTGCCGACCATTTATCTTCACTCCCAGTCCTTCCCATTCTGATTGTCACATGATGTTCTCGAGGGTGGCGTTGAAGAGTTTCAGTGAAATGGAATCACCCTGCCGAACTCCTCTTTTGACATCAATGATCACTTTCTTGTAGAATGGTGAGATCTTCGTGGTGAATCCGTAATACAGCTCATGAAGGATCTTTATGTATTGAATTTGAATGCCATGTTTGGCTAGGGCTTTGATGACTGTTTCAGTCTCAACAGAATCAAAGGCTTTCTTTAAATCAATGAACATGAGACAGAGCGGCATCTTGGCCTCCCTACATTGGTTACCATGTGGATATGGTCAATTGTGCTGGAATTATTTTCGGAAGCCAGCTTGCTCGTATGGTTGTCCTTCATCTAATGTTCCACCAATCCTGTTCAGGATGACTTGAGTGAACAGCTTACAGATGACAGACAACCGGTAGATCAGTGATAGTTGCCAATATTGTGGATGTCTCCCTTCTTGAACAGTAGAACTGTCCTGCTGATTTTCCATTGGGAGGGAAACTTGCATTCAGACAGGTAGCGTGTGAAGAGCTGAGCCAGTGTATTGATGAGTACTGACGGCAGATTCTTCAGATGTTCGGGTCTGACTTTGTCTGGGTGGGTGCAGTTCACTTCTTTACTGAAAAAATGGCATGTCAGTTAAAAAGCATGGTATTGGAGTAAAAACAATCCTGTGGACCTATGGAATAGAATTGAGTATTCTGACATCCATTCTCAAGTACATGATCATGTAATCTTTGATGAAGGAGCAAAAAGTATGAAATGGAGCAAGGAAAGTCTTTTCAACAAGTGGTTCTGGGAAAACTGGGTAGTAACATGTAAAAAAATGAATTTGGACCTCTGTCTAACACCTTGCACAAAAGTCAGATCAAAATGGATTAAAGATCTCAATACCAGACCTGAATCCATAAAGTACATTGAAGAAAATATAGACATTGAAGCTAAAGGCATCTTTAAAATGAAACATCACTAACAAAGCAATTGGAAGTAAAGATAAATATATGGGACTACATGAAACTAAAAAGCTTCTTCACCTCAAAAGAAATGGTGACCAAGATACAAAGACAATCCACAGAATGGGAAAGAATATTCACCCAATACCCATCTGATAAGTGGTTAATATCCAGGATATATCAGTCACTGGTAGAACTTTGCAAGAAGAAAACAGCCAACCCCATCAAAAAATGGGAAAAGAAATGAGCAGAAAGTTCCAAAAAGAAGAAATTCAAATGGTCAAACGACATATGAAAAACTGCTCATCATCACTAGTCATCAGGAGAGATGCAAATCAAAGCAACAATAAGATACCATTTCACACCACAGAAGCTGGAACACATCCAAAAGAGCAAGAACAACAAGTGCTGGAGAGATGTGGGGAGAAGTGGTGGGAATGCCAACTGGTACAGCCTTTTTTGAAAACAAAATGGATCTTCCTCCAAAAACTAGAAATTGAGCTCCTGTTTGACCCAGTCATACCACTCCTTGGAATATACCCTGGGAGGCCATAAACACATAGCAGAAATACTATCTGCACTTCTCTGTTCATAGCAGCACTATTCACAATTGCCAGAATCTGGAAACAACCAGAGTGCCCAAGAACAGACAACTGGATAAAGAAACTGGTACATCTACATAACGGAATACTATGCAGCTGTTAGGAAAAGGAAGTTATGAAATTTGCGTGTAAATAATGGACATGGAGAGGATTATGCTGAGTGAAATTAGCCAGAAGGAAGAGGTCAGATATAGAATGACTGCATTTTTTGTGGGATATTAAAAAATAAAATTTTTGTTACTGGATTTTATTTTTTTTAAATAAAAATAAAATAAAATCCAGTAACAAAAATTTTATTTTTTTTTAATATCCCACAATATGGCACCATTGAAGCAACATGGGAAGATACCATCATTGACGACATCGATGAAGAATACAACCAACTGGTTCAGCACCTCCATGATTGTGCGAAGAATGCAGAGAGAGAGAAAGACACAAAAGGACGCTTGTCTTCAGAAACTCTTGAGCTCATTCGCCAACGTGGCAAGGCGCGAGCCTCAGGAGACAAAAAGCTAACGTGTAAGCTTGCTAAACAGTGCAGAGAAGCAATAAAAGAAGACCTCAAAGACAGAAGATCAGAAATACTGGAAGATGCAGCAGAGGTTGGGAAAAGCATTCACACCGCCCGCCTGTCCTTCGCAAACTATAAGACCAAGATGACTGCCTCCGATGCCCTGATGGATCTATCACATCTTCCAGAAAGGCAATGGAGAAGATTATCCATGACTTCTACTCCAATCTCTTTGATAGCCTCGTCCACCTGCCCACATACCAAATTCCACAGGATGGATATGTCATTCCCAACGTTCTCCCTTCTGAAGTCCGACATACCATCTTGTTGGTAAAGAAGGGAACAGCACCAGGACCAGACAAAGTCAGACCCGAACACCTGAAGAATCTGCCAGCGGTACTCATCAATAAATACACTAGCTCGGCTCTTCACACGCTACCTGTCCGAATGCAAGGTGCCCTCCCAATGGAAAACCAGCAGGACAGTTCTATTATTCAAGAAGGGAGACATTCACGACATCGACAACTATCCCCCCATCTGCCTGTTGTCTGTCATCTACAAGCTGTTTACACGAGTCATCCTGAACAGGATTAGCAGAACACTAGATGAACGACAACCATGCAAGCAAGCAGGTTTCCGGAAAGGATTCAGCACAATCGACCATATCCACCCAGTAACCAAGCTCATTGAGGTTTGTAGGGAGTACAAGATGCCACTCTGTCTCACATTCATTGATTTACAGAAAGCCTTTGATTCTGTGGAGACTGAAGCAGTCATCGAAGCCCTAGTCAACCAGGGCATTCAAACCCAATACATCAAGGTCATTCATGAGCTGTATTACGGATTTACCACCAGGATCTCACCATTCTACAAAGAAGTGATCATTGATGTCAAAAGAGGGGTTCGACAGGGTGATACCATTTCACCAAAACTCTTCAGCGCCACCCTCGAGAACATCATGAGACAATTAGAATGGGAAGGAATGGGAGTGAAGATAGGTGGTCGGCAACTATACCACCTCTGCTTCGCTGATGACATCGTTCTAATAACACCAAACATTAGCCAAGCGGCACAAATGCTGGCTGACTTCGACCGAGAATGTGGAAAGATAGGTCTACAGCTGAATCTGAAGAAAACTATGTTCATAAGAAATGAACTAGTTCCTGAGGCCCCTTCACTCTAATGGAACAAACATCTCTGAATGCAGCAGCTATGTGTACCTAGGTCGAGAAGTCAACATGATGAACGACCTAAAACCTGAGCTGCGCAGGAGGAAGAGAGCGGCATGGAATGCCTTCAAAGGCATCAAAGAAATAGCTAAAAGGACAAAGAACCTCCGGCTCCGGGCACATCTCTTCGACTCCACTGTTCTCCCTGCATTAACATACGCCTCAGAGACCTGGGCCCTACGAAAGCAGGATGAGAATGCTATTCGGGTCTCCCAGAGAGGCATCCAAAAAGCTATGCTTGGAATATCACGTCTCACTCAAGTGAGTGAAGGAATCTGGAGTTCTGATATCCGTCCCTATTCCAGAATCAGGGACGCTGTCTCGTTTGCCAAGGCTTCAAAAAATCTGATGGCTGGACATGCAATGCGATTTGGAGACAACCGCTGGACTAGAGCCGTTACAGACTGGATCCCACGGGATGTCAAAAGATCATGTGGCAGCCCACCTACAAGATGGTCAGACTTCCTTGTTAAGACCCTGAAGGAACGGTTTGAGGCTCTTCATATTCCTGAATCAACCAGATGCCATTGGGCTACATTGGCACGTGATAGGGTCCAATGGAAATGTTACTTGCACCCGCTCGAGCAAATCGATGAATAATGGGATTCAAGTGATCAAGTGATTAAAAAATAGCAGGATACCAATATCCAAGGCTACGCAAATCATGGCTCAGGAGGTCTTATCAGTGGGTGGAATCTACTGCAAGTGTGTGAGAGTCAGAAGTTAGGTAAGACAGGGAAGGGAATAGTGTGCTAAAAATTGTTGGAAATGATAATACCAGCCTAGAACTGAGCATTGAATGTAGGCAAAGGGATATACATGAAAACCTCTAAATGTATGTATTCCAAGCCACAATGTGTATGAGAAGGAAGAGAGAGATACAGATAGAGAAAGAGAGAGAGAGAAGACAAGGTACCTGGCATAGAGGTAGGCTGGGGGGAGAGGGCTGGGATTCAGGAATTAAGGGACATTGGAGGTGGGAAGTGGTCACTGCAGAGGGATGGGTGCTGGAACACTGTATGACTGAAACCCAAACATGAACATCTTTTTAATTGTATATCTCACAGTGCTATAATAAAAATTAAAAAAACTCTAGTGAGCTAACTAAACCAAAGATATTGAGAGAGAGAGAGGGAGAGAGAAAGAGCGATATAACTTATATCAGAAATAAAGACTCATTCAAACTATGATCCCTTTAAAAATAGTAGCTTCAAAAAAATGAAGTAATTTCTTATTTCATAGATCACCAACAAGGAAAAGGTAGGTAGCTTGAATTTGACTAGAACTATAAAAAAATCAAATCACAAATTAATAATCTCTAGGCCAGAAACACTAAATCCAGCTAGACTCATTGGTGAATATTCTAAACATATAGGCAGAAAAGATAACAGTTCTTAAATTGCTTCAGGAAAAAAAAGAACCAGAAATCAGGGAAACAATTTATATTTCATTCCTGAGACTAACATTACCATAATACCAAAACAAGATAAAAAGTGTTCCAAGAAAACCGCCGTCTCTTTCATTAACATAACTGGAAAAACCTTCAACAAGTGTTAGCAAATTGAAACCATCAGTGCTTGAAAAGATTAATACACCTCAATCAAATGGCATTTATTCTACTATGCAAAACTGGTTCAATATTTGCACATTAATTTATACAACCCACTACTCAATTGAAGAAAAAAATTACATGATTATATCAGTTGGTACCAAAATAACATCTGAAAAAAATTCAAAATCCATTCATAATAAATGCAACAAACTAGCAAAGACAGAATAATCATAATTAGAAAGTAAGACTAAGAAAGGTAATAATTGTCTATAAATTGAAGAGAAAAAGACAAAGTGTCCTGTAGTCACAGAATGTTATGTAAATAATCTCAAAGGACTGTCAGGGATTGTTCAGAGCCAATAAGCGGGTTCACAATATAAAGTTAAAAGAATAAAATCAGCAACGCTACTTCATAGCAACAGTAAACAACTGGAATTTGAATTAAACAATTGGAATGCAATTGAAAATACAATACATACTAAGCACAAAATAATGAAATATTTAAGATCCAATCTCACACAGCATGAACAGAACCTGGTGGAGAAAGTGACAAAGTGCTGATGAAACAATACCAGGTCTAAGTGAGCAGAGGGAAGACCTTGTGTTGATGCCCCCACTGCCAGCCCCAGCCTTGCTCACGGATGCCAACCAATTGCAGTCACAGCCCTGATCTGATGGCTGCTCTGTGAACAGAGCAGAGTGTCAGTGGCAAGACAAAAAATAAGACCACAAATATCTGAAACGCTGCTGGAGAAGAACAAGCAACTAGAGCTGCAGACCCAACTCCCAGGAGCAACGAGGGTCACAGACTTTTACTCCCGGGCCTCCTATTCCAACCCTGTCACACTCCATCCCACTTGCCTGGCCCTGGGCTCAGGCTGGAAAGTCAGTGAAACCCCATGTCTCACCCAGGACCCCAGGTAATCTTGTGCACACAAGAAGAACACACCGAAGTCTATGAGTCATGACCACTAAGCGTCTAAGTAAATGGAAGCCAAGTTCCATGCATTCTACCAAACCCCACAACCCCATTCTGGGATGGGAAAAGAAGGCATGGGAACTACTTATAGGGGGCTGACTCTGAGACTGAGAAGGAATAAACAAGAAGACTCCAGACCCTCCTGCATGACCAGGAAATAAGAAAGTTCTATAAACCCTCTGCAACACTGACAGAAGTAGCCCAATACAGCGAACATGCTCACATGGACAGGAACATCAGTGCAACAATACAGCACAGCACACACATGGTTAGAGTGTACAGGCACAGGTTGAGCACAGCGACTCCTGGCCAGTGAAGGTTGGACAGACAGCAGCAGATTCAGTGGGGTTGGACAGAAACCAGCTGGGAACAGCATTCAGGTTTGTGCATGGATGCTGGGTATAGAGCGAGTGAGAGAAGTATATATATACCCAGCATCCAACCCCACTGAATCTGCTGCTGTCTGTCCAACATTCGCTGGCCAGGAGTCACTGTGCTCAGCCTGTGCTTGCACTCTAACGATGTGTGCTGTGTTGTATTGTTGCACTGATGTTCCTGTCCATGTGAGCATGTTTGCTGTATTGGGCTACTTGTCGCTCTCTGTGCCCAAACGCTCATGAGGCACTCGGGAGGGATGACAGGTTCTAGCCCTGGCCCTCCACCCCAGCAGAGCCTGGCAACAAGCCAGACGACCCCCCACTACATGAGGGCCTCCATTTTTCCACATCCGGACTTCCCCCTCATCAGAACTCCGCCCAGCAGATCAGTTGGATTATAGATGACTATAAGAGTATGCTACCAGCACGGCAGAGCCTGGAAAGCTACCTGTGTAGTATTTGATATGCCAAATACCAGTAACAATTATAGACCTTATTCCCATGACCTGATGGAATGGTTTGAGGCTCTTTATGTTCCTGGAGCAAGCAGGTGTCCTTGGGCTCCACTTGCATGAGACAGGACATATGAAGATGTTACTGGTGCCCGCTTGAGCAAATCGATGATGAACGGGAAGACAGTGATACAGTGATACAGTGATGCTGGGTATATTGATGAATGGGTGCTGTGTACTGATGTACCTACCTGATGCATGGATGCTAGGTACTGATGCATGGGTGCTGTGTACTGATGTACCTAACTGATGCATGGATGCTAGGTACTGATGCATGTGTACTGGTGTACATATCTGATGCACGGATACTAGGTACTGATGCCTGGGTGCTGGGTACTGATGTATTTACTTGATGCAGTGATGCTAGGTACTGATGCATGGGTAGTGGGTATACTGATGTATATAACTGATGTATATGCCAGGTACTTATGCATGTGTACTGTGTACTGATGTACCTACCTGATGCAAGGATGCTAGGTACTGATGCATGGGTAGTGGGTATACTGATGTATATAACTGATGTATATGCCAGGTACTTATGCATGTGTACTGTGTACTGATGTACCCACCTGATGCAAGGATGCTAGGTACTGATGCATGGGTAGTGGGTATACTGATGTATATACCTGATGTATAGATGCCAGGTACTTATGCATGTGTACTGTGTACTGGTGTACCTACCTGATGCAAGTATGCTAGGTACTGATGCATGGGTTCTGGGTACTGATGCATAGCTACTGGGTACTGATATACCTACCTGATGCATGGATGCTGGGTACTATTGCAATGGTACTGTGTACTGATGTAACTACCTGATGTATGGATGCTTGGTACTTATGTATATACCTAACACATTGGTGCTAGGTACTGGTGCATGGGTGGGGTGTTCTGGTGTACCTACCTAATGCATGGGTGCTGGGTACTGATATATATACACCTGATTTATGGGTGCTAGGTACTGATGCATGGGTGCTAGGTACTAATGTACCTACCTCATGCATGGGTGCTGGGCACTGATGTATATATTTGCTGTATGGATGCTAGGTACTGATACATGGATGTTGTGTACTGATGTAACTATCTGATGTATGGATGTGAGGTACTAATGCATGAGTACTGGGAACTGGTACATAAGTGTTGGGGACTGAAACAGGTGGTCAGTACTACTGCACTGTGCTGGGTGCTGAGTCTACTATGAGGATGGAACCTGGACACTGATGCCTGGACTGGCTGAATCCACTCTGGCAGAAAAACATACTGGATACTGTTGCTTTGATGCTAGGTGATGGTGTGCAAGTGTTCCTAAGTGGAAGGAGCACAAAAACTCTCCCTGAGGAAATGCTGTCACATTACTCAGGTCATCAATTCAGCAAAGCGAGGGACCCCACCCATTGCATGAGCTCACTGGCTTGCTGAAAGAAGGAAAGGACAGGAAGTGATGTCACAGGGGAGGATCCATCCCACATTTCAGCCCACAGGGTATCAAAGTCATCAGCTGCTGAGAGGCTGCAACTAAATGTCAGGAGAGAAAAGAGTTCACGAGCTCTATGTTCACTCACTGCATGGCATCTGACTCCTGTCTCCCCTCACTGCACACCTCTGTCTGAACCCTGTTTCTCCTCACTGCACGCCTCTGTCTGAGCCCTGTCACTCATCACTGCACGGCCTCTTTCTGAGCCCTGTCACTCATCACCTCATGGCCTCTGTCTGAACCCTGTTTCTCCTCACTGCACGCCTCTGTCTGAGCCCTGTTTCTCCTCACTGCATGGCCTCTGTCTGAGCTCTGTCTCCCCCTCACTGCACACCTCTGTCTGAGTCCTGTCACTCCTCACTGCATGCCTCTGTCTGAGCTCTGTTTCCCTCACGGCAGGGCCTTTGTCTGAGCCCTGTCACTCCTCACTGCTCGGCCTCTGTCTGAGCCCTGTCTCCCCTCACTCCATGCCTCTGTCTGAGTCCTGTCACCCCTCGCACGGCCTCTGTCTGAACTCTGTCTCCCCTTACTGCACACCTCTGTCTGAGCTCTGTCTCCCTCATGGCAGGGCCTTTGTCTTAGCCCTGTCACTACTCACTGCATGGCTTCTGACTAGATGGAAAGCTACTGGAAAATGAGAACCTCTAAAGGTTTGCTTCAAGATTGACCACTGGCCATTACAGCAGCAGAAATAGGAGTTGGGGACAGTATCCTGACAAGTGAACCCCAGGGATTCTAGAAGTCCCCCTGGGCCCCAGATGGAGCTCACAATGACAGGCCAGTGGGTCAGCAGAAGCTGGAGTCAAATATGATGGTGCTGGCTGTGACCCACAGGCCTGGTTAGCACACAAGGACAATGTAACATACAATGTTGGTAATAGGAAGCTGTGAGATTTGGTCTGAAAACACAAGGAAATGAACCTTCCCATTCCCTAGTGCTTGGCATACTGTTAGTAGGAGCTGATCCTACTGTCTGCAGCCGATCCCTACAGATGGGAATGACCCTCCGCTACCTCCACTGAGAGCAGCCTGTGGGTGCTCAGCAGCCCCCTGCAAAAGCATCTGCCCTGCACCTTCCCCACAGGGCTACAGGTGCGAGGATGCTCCCACATCCTGTGTGGGATGCATCCTGTGTGGGACCCCAGCCCCATGGCTCTGCATTTCAATGCCGTCTGGTTTGTGCCTGCTAAGAAAACTTGTCCAGTGGGGCGTGGCAAGCTCTGTGGACACGATCCATGCTGGCCCGTGGAGTGAGCACACACTGGCTCTCAGTGCCCAGCAGGAGAGGGGCTGTCGGTCATCCTGACAAAATGGACATAGCCATGGGGAATGGCAAGTCTGAAACATAGCACCCATGAAAACCAAGGGCCACCTGTTTCTCCCATGCAGCTCAGAGGAAGTTTGGAGCAGGTCTGGTCACTGCCAGTGACAGATTGCTTCTGACGGTAGGGGAGATGCTCGGTGAGTAGGTCAATCAGACCATTCTATTGTCTGCTGTCAACCAGCTCCCACCCATCTGTGTGCCCATCTATCCACCACTCAACTGCCCACCAGGACTTGCTTCCATCCATCTGTCCATTCTTTCATTTAGTTTTCCAATAATTAATATTTGCCCTTGCTGGGAAATTTGAACACCATGTCCCCAGTGACTGCACATATTCAGGGTCTGTTCTGATCTCTTTGGATCACTCTAGACATGCCCCTGAATATCCTGTGCCAGAAAAGTTAGTGGAGCTACCCCTGGATCAACCAGTCTGGAGAGGAACATGTGTACTTGTTTCTCTTTTGAGACAAAGTGTCTTCTGATAATAAAAACTGTATCACTGTATTACTTGTCTTCCCGTTGTTTATCGATTTGCTCGAGCGGGCACCAGTAACATCTTTATACATCCTGTCACTAGCAATTGTAGCCCAAGGGGCATCTGCTTGGTCCAGGGACAGGAAGAGCCTCAAACCATTCTTCAGGTCATGGAATCGAGGTCCATAATTGTTACTAGTTTTTAGCATAACAAATAAAACACATTAATGGGACAGTACAGTGAGTTAGGTACTTGCTTTCATAGTGTTGACCCAAGCTAAATCCTCAGCACCCCATATGATTCCCCAAGCCCATCAGGAGAAATTCCTGAGCCTAGAGACTGGACTTAGCACTGAGCAGTGCCAGGTGTGGCATCTCTCTCTCTCTCTCTCTCTCTCTCTCTCTCTCTCTCTCCCACACACACACACACACACACACACACACACACACACACACACACCAATGACTAGTTTGAAGATGTGCTGGTTCCCAACTTTCCTAGCACGAGCAGAGGGGGATTCCTCTTGCGGGTCACCACGCTCATTTGTGACATTCAGCACATCACTTTAATGACATAAAGCAGTTAGGTAGAAGCTAAAGATTAGGCTTCCATTCTATATTCTTGGAAAAATGAGACAGATCTTGCAGATGGAAATATCTCAATATTTGAGAGGTTGAAATACTTATTTTACTCAATTAAATCATGATTACATATTTCTCTAATGAAAGAATAAAGGTCCTGAAAACTGAATGCTTGAGTCAGTGCTGATATGGCATTTTGGACCTATGTGGCCTGCCAGGCTCAGCCATCAGAGGAAAGAGAGAGAGAGAGAGAGAGAGAAAGAGAGAGAGAGCAAGAGCAAGAACAAGGAGATAGAGAGAGGAAAAGGAGAGAGGAACGAGAGGAAAGGAGAAAGGAAAGAGGAGATAGAAGAGAGAGGAGATAGAGTGGAAAGAGAGGAGAGGAAAGAGACAAGAGAGAAGAGAGAAGAGAAAAGAGGAGAGAGAGTAAAGATGGGAGAAAGGAGAGACAAGAGAGGAGTGAGAGAAGAGAGGGGCAGAAGTATTCAAGGAGAAGGGAGGGGGGAGGAGGCAAAGGAGAAGAGAGAGGATGCAGGGGAGGGAAGGGGCGGGAGAAGCTTCTGGGGTTGCTTGGTGCTACAAGTTCTGGGCTCCCTGAATCCCAGAAGACTCCAGGTCCCTGGTGATAGGTACAGCTGAGCTGGTGCCGTTTCCTTACTAAATGCGGGAAGGGCAACTGGATCCCTGAGCCTGGAACCACCCGCCATCTGTATGGGTGTGCCACAGGGAGGAGCTGCCTTCTGTGCTGCCCAGCACTGATAGCAAAGCCCCAAATGAAGAGTCAGAGGAATACAGCTGAACAGAGGGCCTGGATGGGTGTGGGCAGGATGCTGGCCTGCACCATGCTGTGCTTAGGCTGGAGATGGGCTCCACTGGCTTTATGAGGACCAGGGCCTCCTGTTCTCGGGCAGGTGGTGTCCACTGATCCTGCCCCAGGCACCGAAGCTCTCAGGCCACAGCCACTGTGGCTTTGTGGATAAAGGGCCACTTTGGTGGAGAACATGGCTGGGCTGAGAGGGCATGACACCGAGTGGAGAGACCCCATGGCTAGGACAGGACCCCCCAGGAGCTGCATCTTGGAGCTCGGGGCCTCAGTTCTGTGATTGCTCAGCTCCTCTACCCACCTGTGGGGGCACTGATGGGCCCTGTCAGGTCAAACTCTCTGGCACCTGTCAGGGACGGACCCCCCAACTTTTTTCTGGGCTCCCCTTCCTGCTCCCAAACTTTGCAAGGCACCCAGGTAATGGACTCTGGCTGGGGTGAGTTTGAGAAAAACTCTGGTTCTTCTCAGAAGAAAAACTTGAATTTTAAAGGTTATCATTTGAATTTTTTCTCTAAATTTCAAAGAGATAAAATTAAAATTTAAATGGTGGCTGAAATAGTAGTAATTATAGGGATTTAAAATAGGATCCAGACCAGTAATTCCATTTCCCAGATAGAAATCTTTCTAACATTCTGTGGAACCGTTTTGAGTCTCCACAAAACTGTGGGGGCAAGTGGGCACGTGCGCATGGCAGATTGACACATTTCTGGGAAGAAACTTTGCCGCAGGACTGCGGGTTGTGGAGTGGAGAAGTCGAGTCAGACCTGACGCAGAGCCAAGGGCTGTTTTGGTCACTTCCGATCTCTGCCATCACCATATATGTTCTTCAGAGCATGCCCCAAACAACAGCCACAATACACAGGAGCAGGGAAATGCTACAGCCTGTCCAGCGCACAGAGTCAGGCACTCAGTTCCAGAAACAGCCCGATTGCTGAGGGAGCCCGGCCCTTCTCTGCAGGCACCTGCTGGGGCAGCTAAGCCTCGCAAGGACAGGACGATAGACAAGAAGGTTTCCTCCTGGACATGCAGGCAGGAACACAGCACGGCTGACATGGCAAGTCAGAGCCAGGCCTGCATCATACGCTCTCAGAGGCTATGCAGAAAAGGTTCTAGGAGACAATGAGCAGGTGAAACCTAGCCCAGGAAAAAGTCAGCAGTCATGGTTGCCTCCCAGAGGCCAAATGGTCTCATGAGCACTCTGTTCCTCCATACACTAGCCTGAACTGTGCCACTGCACTCACACTGTATGGTCCTACTGTATTCCACGCTGCACTGCCACACTGCACTATGTGACTGCCCATGCTGTACCCCACACAGCACTCCCCACTGCACCTCCATGCACTGCTTCTCTGCACCTCAAACTGTACTGCCCCACTGCACCCACACTGAAATGCCTCACTGCACTTCACTTCAATGTGCCCTCTGTAACCCACACTGCACTGCCCCACTGTATCCCGCATTTCACTTCCCCACTGCACCCTCACTACACCTGCACTGCATTGCTCATTATTCTTACACTGCACTGCTTCACTGCACCCACACTGCATTGCCACATTACCAATACTGCATTGCTCCACTTCACCCACTCTCCATTGCCCCATTACACCTACATTGCGTTGCTCCACTGCATCCCACACTTTACTACCCATTGCATCCCACACTGCACTGCCCATGCACCCACACATCATTCCCCACTGCACCCCATACCATAATGCTCCACTGCACCCACAATGCACTGCCCTGTACCCCACACATCACTTCCCCACTGCACTGCTCCATTGCACCCACACTGCATTGCCCCAATGCACCCACACCACACTGCTTCATTACCCCACCACTGCACTACCTCAATGAACTAACTCTGTATTGACCTATTTTATTCTACCCTACTCTACTCTCCCCTTCACTCCTGCTTGTTATAGTCAATATAAACCAAACAGCTTCATAGGAACCTAATGGAAAGAATGCACTACTTGAAATAAATAAACCACAGCCCAGCATTTCACAACAAAGTATTGATCATATCTATAATTAATTCAGTCTAAAACTGCTGACTGCTAGATGAGCCTGGAGGATGAGCAGTAGATCTAGAAGAAGCAAGCAGAAGGATAGAGCCATAGAAATTGGCACGGATGGACCAACCAACAGGAATCCAGTGGGCACAGGAAGCCCAGTGGAGATTCCTGTAAGCCTTGGCAGTCTGGTCAAGAAGTATCCAGGGACACCCGGGACAGCACTGAAGCAGGTGCAGAGGAAAGCTTAGTCCCGGTCTAACGGAACCCATGTGTTCCGTGCATATCAGTGACTGTTCCAGGAAACCTAGGACAAGGACAGAGCAGGGCATGGGGAGAGTGTGGTCTCAACCATCAGCACTGCCCCCTGCTCAGCATCACACCCTGAGTCTCTCCTCCTGTGCCTCCGATACATACTACCCATCACTTGAATCACTTCTCTCTTCCTGTTGTTCAATCATTTGCTAAAGCCTTGGCGCCAGTTTGGGAATGAAGTCCATTCCATCCATTGGGAATGAGGTCCATTATTCCCACAAAAAATAGGCATACCACAGGTATGGCCTGGCTGACAATACACTCAGATATGGTAAATACCTGAAATGTCCAGACTAGGAATTTTAAAACCTCAAGGTTTCATGTCTTTCCCCGAAACAGTCACTGCTAAAGGACAAAGAACCTCCGGCCTCGAGTACATCTCTCTCGACTCCACCGCTCGTTCTCCCCTGTATTAACATATGCCTCATTTTTTTTAAGTAAAACAGATTTGATTATGGAGG